>PVIH01013174.1:0-59687 GCA_004025045.1 Sigmodon hispidus
TATAAAAATAGTTTTTTGTTTAGTGGCTAATTGTTGTTATAGAGTAAATTTTATATGAAGTTTTTTTAATGTTTATTATTTTTTAAAAATATATTGGTGTTGTTAGTAGATTTGTTTTATTGTTTAGAAAAGTTTAAGCTTTTATGATATTTTAAGTGTTTTATTTTGTATGTTTTTGAAGTGTTTGAAGATTATTTATTTAACTGAAATATATTTTTGTATATTTATGCAAATTTAATATGATTATAAGTTTGGTTATAAAACAACAGGCCAAACTCAGAATCCAGGAAGTAGACATTTATTAAAAGCAAAGACTGGGTGGCTGTCCTCTGTGTTAAGAAAGAGCTACCATGCCAGGCAAGGTGAGGCACATCCATAATCTCAGCCTTTAGAAGGCTGAATCAGTGGAACTGACCCTAAGTTTGAGGCCAACTTCATGACATATAGCAAGAACCAGACCAACCAGAGCTATATAGCAAGACCCTGACTCTGTCACAGACATAGTCGTTTCCTCCGGGTCCTTTAGGAGGCCTGATAAATCTAACAAACTTTCTTAAGCAGAAAAGGGTTTTGTTTTATTTTTACTTCTTCTAATTTCCTAAATGAACTACTTGGGACACAGCATGTGATGGAGGTAAGTGCAGAGTGACCTGTAAGTGACCTCATTGCAGCTTGGCCTGCTGAGAATTTAGATGGTGGCAGGATCAGATGAGAAAGCTCATCTACTGTCTACCATTCCTCATGAAACCTATCCATTGCAAAGACAAACAGGGCTCATCCTGATCCTCAGAGCAGGATCAAGTCACATCCAAAGCCAAGCTGTATGTGTTAGATGATCCAATGGTTTTCAGAGCTGTCAAAATAAGTAGTTACTTGTGTGTCTCTATATAAAAAGTCCACACCCCTTTTGTCTTGTGTATATATGCATGCTGGCTTTCTTACTTCCTATGCATCCCTATTAGAGAGTATGGAAATATGTGTTTTAGGGCTCTGTGGATGAAAGCACTTGCCACAAGCCACTTTTTAGATAAGGATTGAAAATACAAAATTAAAGTGAGTCTTCTTCCTTGGTCCCCAGCCAACCAGTTTCTCTGCCCACAGTAACCACCAGTACCAGTTTGGGCTGCATTTTTCTACAGATGATCTGTGCTAGGAACTCCATATAAATTCTTCTATTCTTGTTTTTTTAAAACAAATGGTTGCCGAGGGCATACTTTTCATACTTCGTGCCCTTCCAAGTCTCTGTGCATGGAATGATACTTCATTCTTTCCTAGTACTGCACAGTACTTTGTAGGCCATTCATTAATCTATACCCCCTGTAAATAACCTCCCCCATATTATGGAATTATAAATGGCCCCTCCATGCATTTCCGATAGAGTGTTTCTGTAGGACAGCTTTATAGACTATCAGAGAATGCATGCATTCTTGGCTTGACTAGACAACTTAGGTTTGGCCAAATTGTACTCCCTAGATGGTCTGGCCAAGTTACAATTCTATTAGAACAATGTTTGCTCATTAGTGAGAGATGAGGGAATGTGACATATTACATGATGCCACTTCGTTTCTCTATGAGTGCACAGGGCCATTGTTGTCATAATTCTTTTCTGTTAATTCTGTTATCACCATAGAGTTCACCACAGTACTATCTCTAGGAACTTATTAAGAGGCAGGCTTTTGGGGATGGCAATGGACCACTGTTGGAGGATTCCTGACCTAGCATACATAAAGCCCTGAGTTCCATCACCATGTTTGCATTTGGAAACTGGAGTCAGGAGGGTCAGGGAAGAAAGGAAGGAGAGGAGGAAAGAAGGGGAGGAGAGAAGGAAAGAAGGATGGAAGGAGAGGAGGGGAGGAAGACAGAGCTCTCAAGTAAGCCGGGCATAGGGGCATATGCCTAGAATCCCAGCACGCAGGAAGACAGGCTTGCACTTCAAGGCCAGCCTCAATACAGAGTAAATCCTGTCTCAAAGAAATATCCTGGCAATCCTGGCAGCCTTGCAGATCTTGTGCAGTCTTGGCTCCTCCCCTATTGGCTGCAAGCCCCGCCCACCTATGCTCTGTCTGCACTCACAGACTTTCCTAACCTCTGCTGTCCTTTGCATCCTGGTGGTCAGGACACCTGACACCACATCATAAACTAATGAATTTCTGGTCGTTCCTACTGGACCTGGTGTGAGAACTAGGTTTGCTTTACTCACGGTTTGGTGCCCGCAGCCTGGGAATTGACTGGACATCAGATAGGTTGGCAGTATGCACCCTCCCTTTCCACATTAATGACCTCTCTTTAGGCTGGTGGAGCCTGAACACTCATTAATGTAGACAGCCTCACTAAAAAAAATCAAGTTTGCTGGACAATATACCGAATTTAAGGCCAACAGGGGCAACTTACAAAACCTTCTCTCAAATTTTTAAAAGGTTTAAAAGTTGAAAAGCCGAGAGTGGTGGCACACGCCTTTAATCGCAGCACTTATGAGGCAGAGGCAAGCAGATCTCTTGTGAGTGCGAGTTCAGCCTGTTTTGCAAAGTAAGTCTAGGAGAGCCAGAGCCATATAGTGAGACATTGTCGCAAAACAAAGGAACAAACAAAAACAGATTTACATGGAGGTAGCTGGGGCAGGGAACGTAGCAACTCAGCCCCACAGCCCTTCCCAGCACTGTAAATCAACAACAACAAAACTGTAACAAAATAGGGCTGGGGATATAGATCAGTCCCTAAAATTCTTGTTTTGCAAGTATGAGGGCCTAAGTTTGATCCCCAAGACCCATCTGGAAAAAGCCAGATGTGACAGCTTGTTTGCAATCCCACACCTGGGAGGTACAATGGGGACAGGTAGATTCCTAGGCACTGGGCCAACCAGTCTAGTTTCTTTGGTGAATTCCAGGCCAGTGAGAAATCCTGAGGGGTTATTGGTTGTTGATTTTTGTTTCGTTTCATTTTTTAAATGGCTCAGTGGCACAAGTGTAGGAGAACTGGCCCCCTCCCTCACCAGAGGCTGCAATAGGAGAGCTGGGCCCAGCTGACTCTCACCTCAGAGGGGTCCGAGTGGAGGCCTGGACTGAGTTTCAGCTACCCACATCTATGACCTGCTGGAGCAGTGAAGGGTCTGGTCCTGAGGAGCCACAGCCACAGGATATCTAAGAGAAGTTTCAGTGAGGGTCCAGTATTGATGGCGCAGCAGAATCCATAGGCCTTGAACCAGACCAACAACTCATTGAAGTGAAGCTGTTTGGGAAAGGGGTGTTTGGGGTGGCTCCCAAGGCCACAACAACAAGAAGATGTGAAGGAGCGGGGCCAGAGAAGGAGGAGCAACGTGTTTTAGGTGTTTTATTTTTATTTCTTTAATTATCTTTTTATTTTCTTTTGGGGGGCTACTGGGGTGGAGGACAGACATGGGAGAACTGGAAAATGAGTAGGATTGGGGTGTGTGATGTGAAATTCATAAAGACTCAATTAAAAAAAAGTTAATTAAAAAATGGTGGATAGCATAAGAAGAAGGGTATCGTAGGGCTCTGGCTTCTGTGAACACACACATACAAGCACAGAGGCACAAATAAACTAATGAGTACCATTTATTCATTCATTTAGTTAGGTAGTTAGTTTTTTTTTTTTCAGGACAAGGTTTCTCTGTGTAGTCCTGGCTGTCCTGGAACTCACTCTGTAGACCAGGCTGGTCTCAAACTCAGAGATCTGCCTGTCTTTGCCTCCTGAGTACTGAGACTAAAGATGTTTACCACCACTTCTGGAAATAAATAATATTTTAAATGTGAGACTCAAAGAAACTCCACAAAGACCAAGTATCTTCCATATGGCCGAGTAGATGGAAGGTGTGTGTTAAGATGGACAAGCTCACTTTCTTCATTGACCTATTTGCTTCTGTGACTCAAGAAATAAACAGATCCCTGCTGGAGCATGGAGATACATTAACAATGAAAACTGCCCATATCAGAAAGGCCAACCAAACCTAAGCCAATCCTGAACTATCTCACTATTGCTCATGTTTCTGCACGCTAACAGAAAGAATTAGGAAAATCAGTATTTCCCACCAGAATTTATGTAAAGCTGACCTTTTACCCCTCAAGTATTTCTTTCCTGTGTGTGTGAATGTATATGTGGTATGTGAGCACAGTCATGAACAGGCCAGAGGACACTGTGTGTCCCACTCTGTCACATTGCCACAGAGGTCTTCCTGTGTGAGCACAGCAGTGAACAGGCCAGTGGACATCGTGTGTCCCACTCTGTCACACTGCCACAGTACTTCCTGTCTCTACCTCCCACAGTTCTTGAGCCACTTCCATCTTTTTGTTTTCACATGGGTGCTAGGACCAAACTCAGGTCCTCACACCTGGGGAATACCTGCTCTTATCCACTGAGCCATGTCCCTAATTCTCCCCCAAATATTTCTGTTTAATGTTTTCATTTGAAGAGAATACTACTAATATTTATACTTTTAAATTCTCACAAGGCAGCCAGGCATCTTAGGAGAAACAGTACAAAGCCCAAGCTAACTTGAATTGGCCTAATCGTCTTGACTGGAAATCTGTTTCTCTCCGACACAACACCTCATGTAGTCCAGGTTAGCCAATAACTTGTTGCATAGCTGAAGATGACTTTGAACTTCTGATCCTTCTGCCTCATCTCCCAGTGCTGAGGTTGCAGGCACTTGCTTCCAGGTCTGGTTAATACAGTGTTGAGGATTGGCCTGGGTTTCTTGAGTGCTAAATCCAGCAGCAAGGAGAGACCAACTGGGCTACACCTTCAGCCTCTGAGTCGTGTTCTCTATAGATAGATGTTTCTGTATATCTATAGAGGATCTCCTGAACAACTGCTCAGTTTAAAATATCACACAAAATAACCCAATTAACTAACTAACCCCCAAATATATTTTGATTGCCAAATATGTAAGGTAACATTTCAGGATGCTGCCTGGGATGGGGTGGGGGGAATAAAATGGGCGAGGCTGGGCCAGATAGAAGAGGTATGTCTGATTTGGTCCTGATGTGTAGGGCAGTTATAGTGAAGGAAGGAAAGCAGAGTGTAAACTGAGAAAGAGGCTCTATGGCAGGGAGTCACAGTGTCACACAGAACCCTGATCTTACCCATTATGAACTAAGGACAAGATAGTTAATCACTAAGATAAATTTGAACTCTAAAGCTTTTTGTAAACATTAAACTGGCACATTCAAACATCAGGTTGAATTTGTATGTGTGTGTGAGAGAGACAGCAAGAAAGAGCTCACATTATATAAAATTAGCTTTCTTCTTACTATATTTAAAAGATTCCACAGGTATGATCAGGGCATTCACAGTGAGCCCACCTGAGTGCTAGGAGAGAGAGAGAGAGAGAGAGAGCAATTTAGAGTGTTTTTTACTTTGTATGCTACTTCTTCTAAGTGTATTCAGTATCTGGTGGAGTTGGGGGGGAAACAGGCAAAAGCACATCCTGTGAGAGCTGTACAGGCCACAAAAAATAAGTCTGGCTTTGTTGAAAAGCATTCTTACTTCCTATGCAATTGGCATGTGGTAATTATATTTACTTTTTCATTCTTAATGAGTACCTCTTAAGTAATTGGCACCATGTCCATGCTCCTTTAACTGAGAATTACACTGGATCACTTCCATGGAAGTATATGTGTGTGTGTGTGTGTGTGTGTGTGTGTGTGTGTGTGTGTGTGTGATTTGATGAATGGGAAGCGGAAGCACCCATTATAATTGAACTCAGTTTTCTTGGTACATTTAATATTGGCATACCAAGAAAGAAAGGGGAAGTCATAAAATTGTGATTAAAGAAGAGTTTCTCAGCATCTCAAGGGATGACTTCATGTAGTTACCTACAGACAAAAGGGGGAAACTGGGACACTCTCACGGCCTAAAGCCCAGAAGTCAGCATTGAAGAAGCAACAGGAATTGTCAAGATGGGTTCAGGGGAGCTCGGCTAACCCATCCTAACTCCAACGTGCAGTGTGGAAAGGACCAAAAATGAAAAAGAGAAACAGGTGGTCACCATAGATGTTCTTTAGGAACATTGCTGCAGCTTACTATAGTTGGAGTAGAAAATGTGTGGCCAGTTCAGTTATTTCACAGACCCTGCACCTACTGGCACCAGCCTGGAATCTCAGGAGGATTGTGAGCTCAAGGCTTGCTTGGGCTATAGAGCAAGTTAAATGCCATCCTGGTAACTTAGCAAGATCCTGTGTCAAAGAAAAAAGAAAAAGTGAAGAGTTGGGGATGTAGCTTGTGGTTCAGATCTTAGCGATCTCCAGTGGGTGGGTTGGTAGAGAGGTAGGTAAACAAAGCAAACCACCTCCTTCCTAGGGGGTTCTTTAATGTTTTATTGTATTGTTTGTTGAGAGAGAGCGAGGAAGCATATGTGTGTGTGTGGAGGCCCGAGGACAAGGCACAGTAGCTGGTTCTATCCTACTCTGGGATACTAAGGACTGGACATAGGAAGGGAGCTTGAGGGCCAGTTCCCCATTATAGAGTCTTAACTTCAACTGTAAAGGCATTTCTAGTAAAGCAAGTTTGCATTTTTTACAAATGACAATGTGCTACCTGTGTTTGTTTATAGGATTCTGACGTCATTGTTCAGAAGGAAGTGCACTGAGGGTAGGCACAGTCAGCTTGGAAAGAATCATCTCCAGTGGCTTCTTCCCACATCTTTAATGTGTTCCCAGACAAATTCAAGCCACAGGTATCACTGATTTTATGGGAAATAAATATTAGAATTTCTAAAATATGCTCATTAACTTACCTGAAAGAATCACATTCAAGAGAAACCGGGGACCCAGTTTAAGATGGCAGTCTAAGCTCACCAAGTTATCCCTGTGACTCCCCAAAGCCTGTTTAACAAATACACCCTAGGATGTATTGATATGATATAATATGAATGATATAATATAACAAAGACATCCTAGGATTATTGAAGCCCAGGACAGATGTTATTTGCAGACAAAATAAATCTCAAAAAAACCAGGCATGGTAGCTCATGCTTATAATCTCAGCTGAGGCAGCGGGATTACCATGAGTTTGAGGGCAGTTATGCTACTAAGTAAGACCTTACCTCAGAAACAAACAGCAGGAAGAGACGAGGGCAGGACTGAGGGAAGGAAGGAAAAATTCTGAAACCCATAAGCAGAGGCATTCACAGGAGAAATGGAAAGTGCTAACGGCCGGATGTAAGCATCATAAACCGTGACAGTGATGAATGGTAGAAGTGAGAGAAGTCTGAGGCTGGAGGGAGCCTAGCTGCTCTAACATCCGCAAGGCACCCAGCAGGGTACCAGTGCTGCTAAGGTTGCTGGAATCACATAGAATGCTAAGTGCTTTGCATAATGTTGCCAGTGTAACCACCAAAATAGCTAAACATCACAACAGAAAGTCAAGAGGGAGATGGGTAGAAAGAGAATGGGATAAAAACATCAAATTCTCCACTCTTTAAGGACCCAACAGACTGTTTAATGTTGAAGCATTAAGAAACGATGCGAGGCTGGAGGGATGGCTCAGTGGTTTTCCCAGCACCCTGTTTGGTGGTCCACAACTGCCTGCAACTATACTTCTGGGCATCTGACACCCGATCTAGCCTCTTCTGGCTTTTCTCATCCAGTGGCATATGACACACTCACATGGACACATACACATATTTCTTTAAAAAAAAATAGTTTGAACTTGTGGGAATAACTACTCAGCATATTAAAAGTAGGCACAGCCAGTGTATTAACTCATGCCTGTAACCCCCCAGCACTTGGGAGACTGAAACAGGAAGCCAGGGCAAGGCCAGTGCAGCTACATGGGTGCCAAGCCACTCTGTACCATAGTGTAAGACTCTCTCAAACAAATAAACAGTGTAGGGTTCTAAGCAATTACCCTTGAAGTATTGAACGAGCAAAGAGCAGTGACCAGGGCAATCTTATACTGTATTTCATAATGCTGACACTAGAATAGATAAGCAGGTAAATAATGCCAGCATGAATAAGTATTCTGAGCATGTATATATGAAGAATAGTTTATAGGTTGTTTGAGAAAACTAAGGATTTAGTTATAGTAATAACTATTTAAAAAATACTTGGCTGAATATTTTAACACTAAAGAAAAGGCTTTTATGGTATTATTTCTGTAGAGAAAGATCATGGGACTGGTGGAGAGAGAAACAGAGAAACTGTTTTTCCTCTAAGAGTTCTTCTCACTGTTCAAAGTAGTTGCTAGGAATATAGCCTGCCACCATCCTAGTGACCTGAGAGCCATTCTAGAGAGGGAGAGAGGGGACCTCTGGCAGTGTCCCCTGATCTACACAATCATTGTGGCCTGTATGTGACCCCCAGTAAATCTGTAGAAAGTTCTTTCCAGTTAAGATAAAGAAATGAAGAGATTGGCAAAAACACATGAAAATATCAATACACATAAACACATTCATTCACTTCTGAAGCATATTAAACTTCTCTATCCCTCGCACAATGCTTTGTACCCAACATAAGAGAAATGGCTATAAATGATGCCATCCATGCCTTTGAGAAGTTCAAACACTGTGTGTGATAAATGATCTGATAGGGAATGGCACAGAATGTTGGCAAAAATAAATAAATAGATAGATAGATAGATAGATAGATAGATAGATAGATAATTTTTAAAAAGCTAAATGTGGCAGCACACACCTGCAGGCCCAGCACATGGCAGTGGGGGATGGAGGAGCAGTTTAAGGCCAGCCTGAAAGCTGCCCCTGGCAAGGCACTGGGCCATTAGGAGGGCTTCTTGACAGTGCTGTTGTCACAGGGGATACAGATACATCCATGTAAAAGGATATATAGAGCATGTTATTCTGTAGCTTCATAACTGAATATGCCTGTGTCTAGAATGTGCGAGCATTCAGATGATACAAAAGTGTGCTAAACAATAGCGAAGGAATGCCAAACCGTGTTCCAGGTGATGATTAGAGCCACCATCTTCGGCTTTGCCACAGAAACGCCAATGATAAAACCGGAAGCGTGCTCATTGAGAGTCTGAGGAGAAAGCAAAGGCAATCTTGTGACGTTCCCAGGCATGCAAACTTCCTGGAAAGTTAGCGCAGTATATTAAAGACTGAGCTGCTAAAGGACGGACGATCAGACATCCTAATAATAAGGAAGCATCTTTACTAAGAATTCTCCGAGGTCTACCAGCTAACCCAGGGCTGAGCAAACCTTCTGCTATGTCACAGGGACAGCTCTCACAAACACAGCATTCAGAGTCTGGCCAAAGGGACCTAGAGGAAACTCTAACAAGGTTCTGTCCAGCAGGCCTTTGTGGGTGGGAGCCAGCCCTGCATCCCAGCCAGGTCCCCACGCACACACCGTCTGCACGTGGCCTCGGGGGACACAGGCCTTGGCACCGGCTGGACCAGTTCAAGTCTATACGTGTATCCAAGTCCCCGCAGCCCCAGCAGAACCTTCCTGGCAGGTTCGTTATGCCCTGAAGTACTTTCGGTTGGATTTTATGGTCTTTTAAAGCCACCGTGAAAGTCAGTGGGCCTGGAATTCAGACTTCTGACATCTTTCCCCTCCATCAGCGGAACTGGTGTGGCCTAACCTGTTTCTTTTTTCAGCAGAAGCCTTGGAGTTTAAGACAAGATAAACGTGATGGGACAATAGCAGAGGAAACCATGGGTTTATGTCTCCAGGTGGGCTAATTTCCAAATTACACTGGAGAAAACTGCTCAGGATAATTTCACAGATTTCCTCCCTGGTCGCAGTAGTAGGGCTGTTGCACCTGCAAATTTTAATTACATGTTTGTTCTTTTTTCCTGCCGCCAAGATATCACGTTAATTGGAGGTTGCTTGTATTAGCTGGGCTTGTTTTTTGGGGGGAACCTAGGAGAAGCAGGTCTGTCCTGGGCTTGAATGATGATGACGCAGGACCATGTATTGTAATTAGGTAGCAGAATTCAGGTGACTTCACTTATCTCCAACGAAATCTCTGCTTCAGGCATATGAAGAGTTTTGATGTTCTATGCCACTCACCTGTGTCTCCACTGAGTGGATGACATACTCTAATGTGACCCTTGACTCTGTGTGTCTTGAAACACTGGTGCTTGGATGTTTTGGTTAACTTAAAGAATTTTTTTAATGCATGTGTTTGCTTGTACATGTGTATGTGTGTACCACCAGGGTGCCTGGAGCACCGAGGGCAGAAAGAGCATGTCCAATCCCCTGGAACTGAAGTGATGGGAATTTGTGAGCCCTGTGTGGATCCTGGGAACCCAAATTGGGCCCTCTGCAAGAGAAAGTGCTTTTAACTGCTGGGTCATTTCTCCAGCCTTTGATTAATTTAATATCGGTAGTTACTATAAATAGCTCATGTGAACAAATTGAATTTAACAGATACATTGAAAAGAGTGTCCTTTATGTACTCTGAGAAGTTCTGAGATAAGAAAAGCCCCTTCTCACAGCACTTGCACTCTGGGGAATGCAAGTGTGCCTATATAAACACCAGAGTTAGGTGTGTTCCCTGGGACTGGTTTTGAATGTGCATTAGTCTCTGTGTTCGGCGCTAGGATGCTTGAAGGGTGTCAGAGTGAATTCCAATCACACTGAGTACCAAAAACTCATTTTTTCCAACATCAGTTCATTTGCTGGTCAACTTTTATCAAAGGAGAAGGAGTGGAGCTGTTTATTTTACATTCTCTATTATTTGTGGGGGTTTTGCTAATTATGAAAGCTTGTTAGATTATTTTATTATGTATTAATTATGACCAATAAAAGAGAATAGAATTTTAATCACCAAGAAGGGGGAAATTTGATGGAATGAGAACTGTAATCACTGCCAGAGAAAGGGCTCCTGGTTCTGGGCACAAAGTGCAGGTAGCCTGTGCCAGTGGCTCTCAAGAAGGGCGTGGTGACTATTTGGAGGGCCTTTTGCAGCCATCATGCCTGCCATGTCTGTGGAGTGCTGCTGGTGTGTAGTGAGAAGGAGGCCCAGTGGGATATGTGGCGGGATGCTAACGATAGTCCCAGAAGTCAAAGGCTTATTCCTGTATCTTTTATGACTCTTAAATGCAACCCAGTATGGAGGTGGAAAGAAAATCCTATTGCCAACAAATCCAGCCTTCTTTCTGTAAGATTTTAAACAGCACTGAGTTTTCTGAAGAGTAAACAATGGTATACATCCAGAGATGTTCTATGCAAACTTCTCATGTATCATCTGGCAACTGGGTCCACATTAGCCCTGGAATGGACTCTGGTACACTGTGTTTGTGGTACTCACATTCATGCTGATCCAGCACTTCTTGACACCTTGTTATCACATTTAGCATCATTGAGCCCAAACATTATTTTGGGTTTTGTTGATTTCAAAATAACTTGATTTCCCTTTATTTCTCATTTGCATTATGAGTAGAGCAAGGTTATTACATTTTATATACTGTGTTTTTGTCTGTGTGGGGTGAGTGGGTGTCTGTGTGTCCTCAGTGAACAATCTAGGGTCAGAGGATAACTGGGGGGAATTAGTTCTCTCCTTCTGCCAGGTCTCAGGGACTGAACTCAAGGAGACAGGCTCCTTTACCCATTGAGTCATCATGCCAGCCTACGACCGTGACCCTTTTTGATAGTAATATCCCTTAAACATAATATTTTATAACGTATAAGATAATATTTGCCATCCTAGCCATCTTCAGAAAAGTGGTATTAAGCACACTTATGTTGTATGTTTGTCTGTTCATAGCCTCTTTCCAGATCTCCCAGCCAGAAATGCCTACATTCATATAAAATGTTTTCCTCCAAATCTAAGTTATAATGGACCTGGCTTTTGATTACTTGAATATTTCCACTGCTGTTCTGGCTCTTACCCTAGTTTGGCCATCTTGAAGTTTACTTGGATTAACAAAAATAGAAACTTGTCACGTCCATCAGTACTTCTTCAACTCTTTTATACTCATGACCCTTTGTCACTTAACTTTTTACATGATCTCAGGCTACACAGTTGTTTAAGACCTGTTTAGAAATCAAATGTTTAATGATGATGAATCATATATAATTTATTTTAAAGTAAGTCTCTATATATAACTTTACCCATTTATTAAATAAGAAAGCAAATTTGTATTCTGATGAGTTGATGCTTGTTTTATTTTTACACAAAGAAGTAAACTTTGGCTGAGCATTTGACACTGGAAGTCCTGGAGAATCTTCAGTGTCCTTCAGAGTCGAGCGATATTCTGGTATTATAACCACCAATGCTGGGGAATCCACTTCATGTAAATACAGAGCACAAAGTAGTAGGAGTATGACTTGACTGGTACTGTTTCAGAATTTGATAGGGCCATGCTAGAAATTCTGTCCTAATCCCCAGTCAAAATTCACTTAGTGATTTTTTTTTTAAATGAGCAACTCCAATAAGAGTTTTTAAAACAAACATTCTATAATATGAAGATATACTACTGTAGTAGTTACATGCTGAGGAAGAATAAAAAAAATTTAAGTCTTTGATTTCTATAATTTATTATGTTTTATAGAAACAGAAAATTTTGTGTATATAGTAAATAATTTTTCAATTTGTACAGTAGTTTCAATTCCTAGTTAAGATGTTTGGGTAGCTTACTGATGCAGTACAGTATGAGGGCCCACACAATGAAAAGTGTGCATGTTGTGTGTGCAGAACCAAGGCTATAGTAGCATTGTGAGTGCAGGTGAGTACAGCAAAAAACAGGAATCACATGCACTTAAGTTTTGAATTATCTTTTGGTTTTCATACATTCACAAACTTTTCCTTCAGTATCATGGTTGCACATGAAGTCCTCACCCAAATTAAGAAACTTGTCTAATTTAGTTAGTATCTTGGGAGTATACCACAATGACACCACTCTTGGATGAATAATGATTGGCTGGTTGAAAGATCATTAATGAGGAGCCTGGGAACCAAGCCATGAGGTTGGTCCACATTCCATGTGATGGCTTCTGCGACTGGAAAGAACCAGGCTTTCCACCCATGGTCAGAGCTCCCCACACTGATCATTTTTTATGAGTTTGTTAAATTGCTCATGGTCATCACAAAGGTCATACACATTAGCACTGTGGAATCCTCTGACTCCTGCAGAACCCTTGCAAAGCCCACAGAACGAGTTGGGTAAGGGAATGTATGGGTCAGTTGGTGGAGTGTTTGTCTTACACACACACACTTGTGAGTCCACCATCTGAAAGATGAGAGGAGAATTGGCGGTTGAAGAGTGTCCTGGGATCCTTGGCAAGCTGCAGGCTTGGAATCCATGAGACCCTGACTCAAAAAAACAAAAACAAAAACAGAACAAAACAAACAAACAAAAATTTGTGCAGGTGGATCTGAGGGCTGCTGAGCACCACACCTGTGAAGGCTCACTCCCCTTGAACTAACTGGAATAAGTTATTTACACAGAGAGAAATCTTATTTGTCATTCCATAGCAGTACAGGCTATGAATAAAAAAGTCTTACCACTAGCATGAGGCCAATTTTTAAAATTGGATATGAATTAAGCATCATCAGTGTTTTTCATTCTCACTGAATAAATCTGCTTGGTTTGTCCAAATAGGTGCATGTCATCAAAGGTTATACTTGCTCCTGTGAAGCTTCTCCTGAGGATGTTTATCTGAAATGTGACTATTGGGCAATATGCACAGTTGTCATACGAGTCAAAAATGCCCATAAATAGTCAGATATGAGCATGTTTTAAAACTGCAGTTATGCAGTGTTCTTGATTATTTCCCATCTTTTCCTTATTGTTCTTAAGACTGTGTTACTTTCCCAAAGTGAACTGTAATAGTCTCTACTTGCTGGCCCATGCATCCACTCACTGGCACGGACTGTGTGGGTCAGTAGGAAACTCCTGCTAATGCAATAAAGAATGGAGACTCAGAGCTGGCCCTCCAGCCAGTGAGAACACTTTCCATACTTCTTGGTTGCCTGGAAGTGTATTAGATGCAGTGTACCATCAAAACTATTTTATAATCTTATAATAATAGAAGCGAAGGGTTTAAAAATGGTGTGAGTAAATATGTCCCTGGAATGCCTAGATCAAATCCACAGAGCAACTGAATTATACCTAGAATATGAGTGAGACGTCTTTGCAGAGAGATGGCACTATCAATGATCTGGGCTTTCTTGGAGAGCTATGGGGGAGGGGGGGTGGGTATTCAGTAAAAAAAATTATAATAGAAAAACCAGAACATTCCAGGGCAGATATTGAATTGTGTTTAGTATATGCCTGAAACATCCTTGGAAATTATGGAATCATAAATCTCTGAAGATTATCTTCATATTCAAGTTCTTTATTCCAGCCAACTAAAGCATGACCTCCCTGCCCTAAGTTTTGAATCATGGGACTACTAGAATTCTTTAATGTTAGAGAGAAAAGGCAACTTGGTTGTCTCCAGATTATAATTCTGAAATCAAGAAAGTTCAATTAGTCTCATCAAGAAAAATGCTCAAACAGAGCCCAAGTCCTCTAATGAGAATTTCTGTGTTGGATTCCAAGCCAACTACATATTCTAGAAGAGGCTTGTTAAAGGTCAGGGCCATCTTCAACTCTGCTCTTCCTAGGCCTCCTTCTCAACGACATGACTAATTTCAGAACATAGCTCTCTCTGTGTGTCTTCAGTACTTTCTTGATTTCATACTGACAGTGGCCTAACCAATGTCTCAGAAGACCCCTCCTGTACCCACACAGTGCCAGCATATTCCTCCAGGCTATTGAACCCTCCGTGTTTGGAGGAGTGTGACTGATAGCACTATTATACTGGGCTTTTAAAGTCTTTGCTCAATATTGAAGCCAAGGATCTTCAGTGACAGCCAAGTTGTTTCCACTTAGTTGTTCAACTGGTGAACTTGCCTTTTACTCACCTTGGGACCTTGTCTGCAGGTGGCGTAGATGAGCCTTGGTGCCAACTCTAGGTGTTCTTTTAATTAACGAGCTGTTGCTATCTAATTTACTCAAACTCTTGGATGATATGTGCATTATCATTATACACTTTATGTGCTGTGTGCCTTTCTGTGTAAAGTTAACTTCTAGTAGATGGTGTTCTGTTTGAAGGTAGAGGGTGAAGACCCAGTTTTAACGACTCTTTCTGACCCTGGGTAAACTTAGAGCTATCTGTTCTTTAGGAATAACTCTCACCCCGCCCCCCCCCCAGCAATTAATCTAACAGCTCTGTCGTCGTCACTGTCATAAAAATCCAGGCAACGTGTGCCTCCCTCCTCTCCATATGAGTCCCAAATGCTTTCTGCAAGAAGAATCTGACAGCCTGAATAGACGAGTGTTACCGGGGGTGGGAGGAAGGCAGGGAGAGGGAGGAAGTGTTTCTTCTCCATGACATTTGAGCTAGGAGTTGTCAGAAAGGGAGGGCGCTGAGTGGGCTCTCATTCCATACTTAGTGAGGCTCTGAGCAGAGCAGCTGATCTGGACTCCTGGAGCACTTCTGTGGTGCGTGGAGGCTGCAATAGCACAGTGCTGAGGTACAGCATTCAGAGTCTACACCCAGGGCAAAGCCTTTCACCCTGCACATTAAAAACAAACAAGCAAGCAAACAAACAACAATCTCCATATTACATTTGTTTATGTAATCTTGTGCACACGGCATGGTGTGTGTGTGTAGAGGTCTGTGGGCAATTTTTGAGAACCGGGTCTCTTCTCTACCATGTCTGAGCTGGGCTAGAGCTCTGGTTCTGAGGCCTGAAGGCACCTTTGCCCCCTGAGCCATCCTGCAGACTTCCTCACCTGCATGAGACCTGAGTCTTTGGTAGCACGTTGCTAACATGCCCTCTGTTTTCATCAAGTAGAGGGTAACAGAAGTACTTCCTCGCTGTGTGTTGTGAAGCATAGTTAAGTAATTTGTAGAAAGTGTTTGTAAACAGGATTTGAGGTATTTTCACTCAGTCCTGTCTGAGAAGGAGAAGGGATAGGTTAACAGCACAAACATTTTTAAAAATATTCAGGAGTAATTCCTATCTGTTCCCTTCAAGTCAAATCAAATGTTTATACCCAAAATTGGAAAAAAAAAAAAAGGTGGAAGGGGGTCTTTTCACAAGGAAAATGCATATGAATTTACTTTAGAATTGTTTCTTTTAAAACTGGGTTTCATGTAGCCCATGCTAGCCTCAAACTCATTATGTTTATGTAGCCAAGGATGACCCCTTTCTAAGTAGCTGAGATTGCAGGCACTCACCTCAGTGCCTGGTGTCCTGGTGGTTTTTTTCTCAGAGCTGAAATAGAGCCCAGAACTTTAAGCTGCTAGGCAAGTGTTGACCAGCAAAGCTACACTTCTTTTTCTTATAAGATCTTAAAATTAAATACAATATTTTAAAATGTTTTGCAAGTATGTCTGTCTATATACTTGTTTTATGGCTGGTACCCTCAGAGGCCAGAAGGAAACATCAGATCCCTATGGCTGTGAGCTGTCATGACGGTGCTGGGAATCAAACCTGGGTCCTCTAGAAGGGCAACTGTTACGTTATGATGCTGCATTTACCCAGTGTGGCTGGCAGATGGCGATGAATGGAGAGAAGCTTCATGCCTGTGTGCATATGGTGGAAAGCAGCCGCAAGGCAGAAAATGCTTAGACTGGGCCTATGTGGAAAGACTTCATTATTATGAAAAGAAGAGTAAATAAATGGAGGGGGAGGGAGAAGGGATTGAAGAGTGCACCCTCTTGCAGAGTGGGGAAAGGAAGGACGCAAGAGAGGGTCTGAAGGTAGGAATCCTTCTTAAAAGGAGCTATACATCAGAACTCAGGGCGGGGCCAATTGCCGTTGGCCAGGTGTGGATGCAGGGCCTAAGACAGAATCCTAACATTAACAATTGCTTTTAACCACAGAGCCATCTTTCCAACCCCTCAATCTGTAACAGTACTGACCTACAAAGGTTGCTTTACCATAAGGCAACATCTGTACAGAACAGGAACCATCAATATTAGCTTCCAGTCTTCAGAGCTGGTTATCAAAAGCCTCAAGTAGCAGCCAATCAGCTACAAATTAGCTAGAATCAGAATGTCAGCCCTGAATGAAACGGATCACGCTAATTTGATTTTTATAAACTTGTGTTATTCTAGGGTATAATCATTTGCTGCAAGGTGATTAAAAAGACTGTCTTTATACCCTATCTCAGGTTGTTGTTTTTGTTTTGTTTTGCTGTTGTTTTTTCAATGTCAAAAGTAAATAACTATTTAAGTATGATGACTGAACCAGCAGCTAAGGAGTGAAGTGCCGCCACAAAAAAGGATGAAGCCCGAGCGGGTTGGCCCCCATTATCTGTTAACTAGTCCTTCCTCTGCTTGATGATTCTACTTCCTCCTTTTGCTGTATTTGGGTTTTCTCTAACATCACTTTCTAGAATATCGCCATCCTGCTTCATTAAACACATAGGAAACAAATTCTTTGTTACTTACACAAAGAAAAAAAAGACCTTACACATTTTAATTTTAAATCCTGCAAATGTTTAAGAAAACAAGGCTTTAATCATTTTGGTTTGGATTGTATAGGCAATATTCCTCTGGAAACCTATCATTCCACTACTCTTTCCCTGTGACAGAGAGAGGCGGTTCTATGTGAAAAAGCTGCCTAGGGAAGACCTTCAAAGGAGCTTCAAAGTATATGTTTATTGCTTGTTTTGATCACCAAATCACAGGCCTCTACTTCAGCATGAGAACAAGCCCTGGAATTCCAGGCTTCCTTCAGACAGGGTCCTCCCTTGGAGCTACAGAGATGAATGTATCCTTGCTCTCAAGAAGTCACAAGTAGATGCCACAGTCATTGTTACATAATTTTTATGTAAGTAACTTTCCACTGAATTGCTAACACATTGCATGACACTCAGAGGTATGCCTGGGGTTTCTTATCCTAACATAAGGATTAGCAGAAGCCTTGGGTTCCCCTGTTGAGGGGAGGAATACTAAAAGATAGACTTGAGCGGCATTTGCCTGGAACTGTTGGGAATATGATGTATGGCTGATAGGCAGCTGGTACCAAGGAAATGATAGGGATGTGAACTCCAGATGAGCTTGATCCTCTCCTTTCTTCCCTACCAGAGTCCCCTGCAGCCAGGGAAAATGTGTCTTGCTCTTGTCTCAAGGACCAACCCCAAGTGGCACTGACCTCCACACTGATGCCTCCACCAGCCTGGGGACACCAGGGACAATTCCAGAGTAAAAATTAACAGCTAGGTAATTCTTCTTTAAGATCTCACTCCCCAGACAGAGATTTGGGTACCACAGCTAAGGTTCTGGGAGCTAGCAGAAAAAAATGCCTGTTGTGTGGGCTGTAACTTCAGAATGAGACCACAGGGCCTGTAGAGTCAAGCTGAACTTCCAGTGCCAGACTCTGGGTTCTCATGACACACAGGCTGCTCTGCACAATGTTCCAGCAGATGCTCCTTGAACAATCACCCTCCCAGGCTACAAGTTCAGACTCCCTGTCAAGTTGGAAAAGACTCATGGAGCCCCATCATCACCCTTGGTGGGCAGTGACACACTCGGCGCATTGTTAATTAGCTCAGGGATCCTGGTGGTGTGCTGGGAGCGGCAAGTCTATCCATTTGTTTGGGAACAAGAGAGCTTGTGAACTGGCCTGGTGCCTTTGAGGTGGAGTGTGTAGCTGGCAATGTATAAGGGGAAGCATAAGAAGGCTGGGCAGAAATTCCTGTCCTTGTAGCATCCAGGTTCCTGCTCCCTCCATGCTGGGGCCACAGATAAGGAACCCAGGGGCCTTGGGCAGATCATGAAACTTTGAAAAGTCAAGTCCCTAGGCTCGGGAAGTAATTCAATGGTAGGACATATGCCTGATATGTTTAATACCCAAAAAAGAAGGAGAGAGGGAAGGAGAAAAGATGAGCAGGAGAGGAGAAAGGGGGAGAAGAGAAGAAATAATAATAGCATTAATAAATAATAATAATAATAATGGTTTTAAATGTGCAATTCTTGCTTGAAATAGTTTAGAAGAAAACATAATTTAATTATAGCAATAGAATGGCAAAGCTATTGGATTTAATTTAGTTCACAAAATGATTTTGGTAATTGTGCACTTAGATCTGTGTTAGGCACTGGGTATAAAATGAGATAACAGAACAAACCATGGTGCTCAGACTGGACCAGACACAGGTATTATCTTGGGTAAGATATGTAAAGAATACTTGTAGAGAAGATTTTGTTTCCTTAAGTGAAACTTAATATTATAAATCCAGAGGGAAAATGATCCAAGCATAAGAAAGTCTCTGAATGGGTAGTTCCCCATAATAATAACAAAATAGCAATAATATACGTACTTAGCACAGATACCCCCTCCCCTTTCATTCATGATTTCCAAGACTTTAGCAGATGCTTTCATTAATCCTCTGCTACTAAAGCCTCTTCCATGCTTCTTTAAAAGAAAAGAAGAATTGGCATGCACACAACCACATCCCACAGGAAAGGTTTCTGGAGACAATGTGTGCTCACCCTACATAAGAAACATCTAGCAGCAAATTTTAAGGGTCTAATTAATTTATCCAGAAAAACAAAGTGGGACTTAGAGGGAAAAAAATCAAATCCAATGCCCACAGAATGCAAGCTACCCAGAAGGGAGGTGGACGGGGGTGAGAGACTCTTCTGTGGGGCCTTCTACACGCTGGGCAAGTACTTGTCACTAATCTGTATTCTCAGCTCCCTTAGGGGCTCTTGCTAGGCTTTCTATATTTCTCAGAGACTTGAAGTCCCAGATCCATTCTGAGAGGCTTGTTTTCAGAAACAGAACGAAATGTGCCAGGGATTTAGTTGTTTGGATAGAGTGCTTGCCTTACAGCTCTGAAGACTAAATCTGGAACCTCAGCACCAATGTAAAAGCCAGGCTTGGTGACCTGAGCCTGCAACCCCAGCTGAATGTGGAGACAGGCAGTTAGTTGCTAGTAGCCAACCAGTCTAGTTGAAACTCATCACTATGCAGGTCACTTTCGAAAAATACTTAGAGAAAGAGTCTACAAAAACAACCTGGCCTCAAACACAACTGCATGAGCAAGAGCATCTCCATATGCTTGTGCATTACACAAACACACACACACACACCACATACACATATACCACACACACCATACACATACCACACACACATACTACATACACATACCACACACAACACACACATATCACACACACACCACACACACAACACACTACACACACACACACATACCACATACACATATACCACACACACCATACACATACCACACACACATACTACACACACATACCATACCATCCACACACACATACCACATACATACCACACACACCACACACATACCACACACACATGCCATACCATACACACACACATACCACATACACACATTCTGCACACACACCACACTACGCGCACACACACACACACACACCACACTACACACACACACACCACACACACACATATACCACACACACCATACACTACACACATACCACACACATACCACACCATACACACACACCACATACACAAACATACACACAAACACACACACATATACATGAACACACACACACCACATACACATACCACACACACAATACACCACACCACACACAAACACATACAAACACACACAAATACATATACACATATCACACACACATACCACACACACACCATACACACACCACACCATACACACACCACACCACACACACACACCACACACACACACCATATACCACACACACAAACACACACACATATACATAAACACACACACCACATACACACACCACACACACACCACACACAATACACCACACCACACACAAACACACATCACATACAAACACCGCACCATACACACACACCACACCACACACACACCACACACAAACACACACACATATACACGAACACACAAACACACACCACACACAAATTCACACACACATACCACACACACATACACCATACCTCACACACACACACACACACACACACACACTCATACACCCCAGAAGGGAAGGGAAAGTAAGACTTCATCTCCACAGCGTGATAGATAATGACAATAAGACAATTTAATGGCTGACTCTGTGCAAGCCCTTTGGTGGATCCCTCAGGAACATAACAATATGAAGAAGAAAATTACAAATGCAAGAATTAAATGGTTTGCACAATTAAAGTGACAAGGGTCCCTAATTATGCAACAACTGTACTCCTTAGCACTATTCCTCACTGATGATGGGCTTCTGTGCCTTCTTCCTCTTGTCTTCTCCTATACAGCTGCTACTCAAAGAAATTTAATTTAGCTCTTTAGGCTTGCTCACACAGTCCTGTCATCCGAGGAACAGTTAGCAAGCAGATGGTAGCTTCCTGACTGATGTCTCCTTTTGCTTGGTTTCCAAGAAATAGTCTGTCATCCATGGCCTTGCAAAATTCCTTTGAATACACACCCCCCCCAACACAACTTCTCTGTGGAGATATAATTATAAAATAATACAGAAACATGGCTATCGGATATAGAGCAGAGCTGGTGGTGCAGGTCAGTTGGTAGAATGCTTGCCTAGTGGGCTCAAGGCCCTGGATCCCATCTCCAGCAAGACATACATGGGCTAGGTCACCCAGACCTGCAATCCCAGCAAAAGGTAAGAGGCTAACTAACTAGTTCAGGGTTATTCTTAACTGTATATCAAATATGAAGTTAGCCTGGTTTAGAGCCAGCCTCAAAAACAGAACAAAAACAAGTATTAGAGATGGTAGTGAAGCCATCGGATCTTCACAGGTAATTAAGAACATGTCAACTATACCAGACAGTAAAGCACCCGAGGCAGAGTGAGGACACTTGAACACAAGGTTCCTGACATAAGCCGACATAGATGGCCTGGTTGATAAGGTCACTGCAGTGACACTAGAGCCCAGTCTGGGTACATGAGTGGAAGTCCTTGAACTGAGCCTGGAAAAGTGACCGGAAGGTTACACAGCCAGGAAGTAGCAGTGATTAATTTTAGCAAGGCTGTTGGTTCTGGGTCCAGGTAACTGGCCAGCCCATTGTCTCTCCTTGTACAGAGAGGAAACAGAAGCTTGTGGGCCAATGAAGAACATGAACAAGTTAAGTTCATAACTAATCACATGGATGCAAAGTTTCTATGTGCCAGCCACTATACCAGGCAAGCTCAGCACCAATAACAAAATAACAGCTCAAGGTAAAGGACACAAGGCATCCATGGACATTCAAAGATAAGAAGCCGAACAAAGCCTGAACACGGGAAGCAGTGGCCTCTTCCAGGAGAGGCTCTTACCCTTTCCTCTGCCCCCGTGCCACTGCATGGTTGGCCGTGGCCTGGACCAGTGAAGGACAGACATGCTGTTGATGATGTGGACTGGACAGATTTGGGTACAATAGGACAAGGAAAGAAGGTTTAGGAGAGAGGGTCTGGCCGGACTTACGTAAGCGTCCCCATCCCAACCAAGTGTACCTTGGAGTGGCAAACCTAGTGTGATAATTTGGACATACAGTCTTTAAGGAAGTAACCAATAAAGTAAAGTCCTGTGGGGAGGACCCTAATTTGGTAGAGCTGGGGTCTTTGGAAGAAGAAAGACAGAAAAAAGACCCTAAAAATCTCTCTCCACCCTTTCAACCAGAGAAGAGGCAGCCGGCCCCTACTCGCACTTTTATTCTGGACTTTTAGCTTTCAGACCTATGAGAAAATAAATTTCTGTCATTTAGGTGTTTTATGATGGCAGCAGATGATGGGAACAGCAGTTAATCACTTATTGATGAGGCCCACACTGGGCTGAAAGCAAGTCTTGAGTTAGGCAGGCCTTGGTACTCCTGTGGAGGTGAGAGACACACCTGGCAGAGGGGCAGCCGTTGTTTAAAATCTTCGATGAATTATGGTGGCTTTCCTTGAGACTGAGATGCATTCTGGTCCTGGACTGAGAGTAAAGGAAGACTTAGCATCTTAGCTGTAAGCCAGAGGAGCTTAAGTGAGGAGCGATTCACAGTAGAGGTGTCATGGACCTATGAGGGCAGTGAGTGAGTGGGCCATTACTGACACCCAAGGTCAAAATGCTAGAGTGTGTCAACTTGGAGCCCAGCCTCCCAGAAGTGTCTGGACACTGTCAGCTGGAGGGCACACCACAGGCAGTATGGCTGGACTCCCTCATGGATCCACTGTTTTCTCAACTGGCTGGGTAACACTCAGCCTCACTCTTAAGAGACAGGCAGAAGTTTCTGGTTGTCCCTAACACCCATCCTTAGCCATGTGACAGACCCTGCCTCTTCATCAGGTGTGGAGTTAACAGGCACTTTCACAGAACCATTTCTGGTAGGGAGTAGGACACTAAGATCATTATTTGGGGGTTTTAGGCTAGCTTGATTTAAGGAAGCAAGAAGGAACTACATTTCTAAGATACAAAATTAAAAAAATATCAAAACATAGTTTCTGGGAAATTAAATTCTTTCAATATGTGTTGAAAGGAAGGTCCCCCTCCCCAACTAGTAAAGGACATAACCAACTCCAAATTCTCGCACAAAGGAGATGTATTACCCTTCAGGGGCAAGCGGGGGTGGGGGGAGGGGTGGGGGGGTTGCAGATTCGGAAGCAGCAGCAAAGCCAGAGAGACGAAGAGGGTGTTTCTGCAGAAGTGGGCTTTAAAGGGGAAAGGGGGGTCTGTGCTAGGGTGAGTTGGCAAATCTTGACTGGACATATTAATAATATGTCCAAAATAATAAATTTTGATTGGGGTTTTGTCTCAGGAATGAGTCAGTGTGCAAATAAGGGAATAGACCTTGGGGCTAGCTTTAGCAAAGGGGAGGAACAGGGTGAAGGACAAAACCTGTCTGCAGTGCTTGCCCATATCAGGCCTGTCAGACTGCCTTCACCTGCCTTCTCCCAGTCACCACTGAAATGATCACACTTACCCTGCACACACACGTTCACATCTGCAACATTTGTCCATCTCCGTTTAGTTCAGTTTTTTCCATCAAAAGCCTTAGAGGCAGGTCCACTCAATACCTACAGATCTATGTCATTTGATCTGCAATTGGCATTCTGCTGAATAGATCAGACACTGCTTATTCACTATCCACTTCCAAAATTAGATTCAGTCCAGTGACTCTGAATTAGAAGGCAGACTTTCACAGCATTCTGGAACATATCTGAATACAGCCCAGGTTCTTAGAAATGACTTGCTGGTCTGAAGGGTTACACATTCTGTCCACTGGTTTCACCTGCCATCCATCCTCTGTAACCCTGGTTCTCAACCTTCCCTGAACACAGTTCCTCATGCTGTGATGATTCCCAGTCATAAACTTATATTCATTGCTACTTTGTAAGTGTAATTTTGATACTCATAATGTAAATGTCTGATATGCAGAGTGTCTAATATGTGATTCCTATGAAAAGATCATTTGATCCCCAAAGGAGTTATGACCCACAGGTTGAGAATCACTGCTATATAAGGTGTTATCACTATACATTGTTAGCATCATAATGGATGACATATAGTTATTTTCCCACATCTGGACTATTTAAGCTGTTTTGGGTTATGGTCTCCTTTAAAGTCCAAGGTGTGAATCTCTGAAATATGCAGATATATCACATACATGCTGCAAAAAGTTTCAGTGGGTTTTAACCACCCAGAAGCCTGTCCCCTTATATGGAATAATTCTGAATTATGTGAAACATGTGAAAGGGTCTCCATTTTAACTGCTCATGAGAACCACCTGGGACAAATTCCCAGGCCAGACCATTATCCAGAGCAAGCCCAGCAGCCTTCTTAGGAAGGACCTCTCAGTCAGCAGAATTTGCAATCTCTACATGTGATTTTAACTCACAACCAGACTCAAAGCTACTGTAGTAGAGGTGAGGCCTGAGGGAATTAAAGAATTAAATAGGACCCAGTGACAAAGCTCCACAGGGGAATATGCTTGCTGACTGCCTCTATTCTGTCCTGGAGACCTGCCCCACAGACTGGAAGAGGAACTGGCCCTACAAGTTCTTTTGACCTCCATAGGTATGCCCTGGCATTCACATGACTCTGCTCCAACATAGATAAATGCAATTAAAATATATATATATATTTATTTAAGAATGAAGACAGCACTAGGGAGATGGCTCAGCAGGTTAGGGATAATGGCTGCTCTTCTAGTAGATCCAGGTTCAATTTCCAGCACTCACATGGCAGTTTGCAACTCTGTAACTCCAATTCCAGGGGAGCACCTTCTTCTGGCCTCCATGGAACTAGATGCTTGTGAACAGACATACATACAATGCACACATACACATAAAATAAAATAATAACAATGTAAAAATCAATCAATAAAAGAACAAAGTCAATGTGGGTCAGCAGAGAAGAAGGCAGAAACAAAACTGATGATATTCAGGGGCAGGGACAGCTCAGATTTAGGCCTACTCTGTGAATTCCTGGCCAGTGAGGCACCCTTTTCAAAAAATAAAGTGGACAGGACCTAATGACATCCGAATCTAAACTCTGGCCTGAAAACACACACACACACACACACACACACACACACACACACACACACACACACGGGGGGGGGGAGAGGGAGGGAGAGAGAGAGACAGAGAGACAGAGAGACAGAGGGAGAGAGATCTAAGAATGCTAAATTAATTATGAATTTAAAATGCATATTATCCACCCAAAACATGGTGCTAAGGTCTAAAGAGCTCTTGCTGTCAATCTCCTAAATTCCCCCCCAAAAAAAAAAAAATGGGAATGATACATGGCAACTCCTCCCTGGTCCTCTCTGGCTTGGATATTGTCCTTAAACCCCAGTAGCTCAAAACAGCTTCCCAGGATGGGAAATCTTCTAAGCCATACTGAAACAGGATAGGCAGAAGAAAGACACAGGAAAAAAAAAAAAACACTATTAATAAGCACATAAGTACACCAGCTACCTAAGCCACATCCTCTCTAGAGCAAGATGATGTATATTTCTTGGAGAAAGTCCCCTTTCTACCTGCTCTACCATTAGCTTAGAAGATGGTACCCAAAATCCACCATCATAGTTCATGGAATCCCACAGAATAGGCCATTTATAAAGAAAAGAGATTGATTTCTTACAGTCCTAGAAACTGGGAAGTTTAAGATCAGTGACAAAGACAAAATCTAGTGACAACTCTTTTGCTGGTAGGGATGATGCAGAAGCGTGAAGCAGCACAGGTGTCTGATGCAAGGCAGAGCAACTGTGCCAGAGAGAGCTGGCTCCTAGACAAGGCCACGCCCTCCATTATCCATTAAGCCATTAATCCTTGAGTGGATTAATAGGTCCATGAGGGCCAAGCCTTTGTGACCTAGTCCCCGCCTAAAGGTCTCACCTCTCAAGTGTCATTAACACATCACTTTAGGGATTAAGTCTCTAGCACATGAAATCTGGAAGATTCATTCAATTGATAGCATCCATATATTTTGACTTCTTAATATTTAATACTTAGAACTTAAAGAGTAAACTCTATACCGTTGAATCTGTGAGAATATACTGGAACACAGATTCCCCCCTCCCCCAGAAAGATAGAAAGAGTCAAAAGAGACTAGCCTGCAGAATTGTTCAGAGTATCTGCTCTGGAGTTGGACTAGCTGGGTAGGAGATATGGGAGTTTCTTAAGCCCTCCAGGTTTCCACTGTGTGTGACATAGGAACCAGCTTCACATGTACTTGTAAGAAAGAAATTAGTGTTCCAAGCCCAGACACTTGCTCTGTATAAACCAGAAATCACACACACACACTTTAGATTTCTATGGAATTGTTCATTTTCTCTTATAGCCAGGAAAAAATGATAAGCCCCAGTTTTGTTTTGTGCTTTTTTAACTTCAGGAAGGAGCCGAAGAGAGAAATGTCAGCAGCACAATGGACATCATCAAATATTAGAGGAGTTTGGTTTTATCTGGCGAGTCCCGTGTGATCCTGGGATGTATCAGTCAGAGGACAGACTGTAGGAAGAGTAACAGTGAAGAGCTAAGGCTCTTCTACCAGTAATAACGTAGCTCGCAGGGTGGAGAGCTGGGTACAGGGTTTCAGGGTTCCCTGCCCCTCTCCACTGCAGTCCTCTCTGGCAGGTGGGAGCATTCCCAGCATCAAGTTAAAGAAATGGAACAGACTTATCCCAGGGCTTCTTTAAATATTCAGATAAACCCATGTGCCCCTATCAGTTAAATTAAGCTTTTCTAAGAAAAAGTAAGTCAATTAGTTCAAAATGTGGGTTAGTGCTTCTGGGTATTTAAAAGGGGATTTTTTTTTTTTCTTTTTCTTTTTTAGTTCATTAGAAACACAGCCACAGGGCAAGTACATGCCGACTCCTCCTCACATTGTGTGAGGAGCCACCAAACACCCTGACACCAGTTTCTGATAACTGGAGCTTCAAAGGCTAAACCTAAGCTATCTTAGAGCTTCAACTGACCGTTACTATTTAGCCCTCAGAAAGTTTGTCTCCTTTTTCATTTCCGACTAACTACTCTGTGAACTTCTGCCTGTCACCTCAGCCAGGCCTCTGAGACTTTCTGAAATATCACTGTGGAACACACTTTAAACATAAACTTCAGAACCAGTCAGTCCAAATGGCTAGACACAATAAACCACATGAACTAAACAGAAACAAAACAAGATATTTCTTGAGAAAATGGCCTTCGGGCTGCGATTTCTCGACTGTGAGCACCTTCAGGAATTGGGCTCACCTTTCTTAAGCAACTGCCATGCCTTAATAATGACAAAAACCATTAAAAATTATTTTGATATTTGGAGATAAACTATTGTTTATAATTGTTGTTCATTTTGTTTTGATCTGACTAGTTCAATAAGCTATTTAAATATAGCAAATAATGTCAGAAATATATTTACTGAAACCATTGTAAATAACCCTATTACTCAAAAACATTTATTATATGACATTAACAAATATCATTAGCTCTTCTTCCACTTTCTTTAGTGATGAGTTAAAAATATATATTACTTAATAACAGGACTCATGGATGCTTCAGTGGGCACTAAAGATACAGGGCTAGTAGATAAGGAAATGTATAGAAAGAGGTTTTTGAGCCGGCCTACCCCTACAGTTTGGACTTGTTTGTCATTGTTTATCTGGACCAGCAATTTTAAAGTCTTAAAGAAACATACAGACACTTTTATTGATTTTTATGTTGTTTAGTTTATGGCCCAGGCATATTGTTAGTTCTTTTATTTTAATTTAATTTATTTTTATTAATTTGTTTTGTCACGTGGCTTGTGGCTTATTTATTTTTTTATATGTTGTTTTTTTGTGCAGTTGGATTGTTTGTTTGTTTTTTTAATTTATGTTTTGATTTCTCTGCCTACTTCTAAGATGCCTGACATCGGCCAAAACAGTCTCTTTATTTCACAACATAAAGACATTCCACATCAGAAATGACTCTCCATGTTAATAGCAGGTTTAACTATCTTTACATTTGAATTCTTTATTGGCCAAGTGACCTTTTATTGTCAGGATATTATAATAAAGGAGACAGCACATTTTCAGATTCTACAAACACACACTTTGCTTATGGAAAACACATTCCTCTTGTATGCTCTTCATTTTTAAAAATACCTAGGAAAATAGTGGATACGCACTAGCTGGAAAGGTTCAGGATTGCAGTCACCTGGTAGTAATTAAATCTAAACATTCTGCTCCTGTCCATCACTACAGTAGGTGTACTGGGTCCTGTTCTTGTGGCATGGAATCAAAGACAAACACATGCACTATTCTACCTTGTCCTGAGACACACACCAAAGGAAGAGTGCAAGTATGAGGACCTTTTGCAGGCTAATCTTGTTGTGTGAGTGAACATTTCTTTTGTCCCCAAATTTCTCTAAAACACAAATGTGTCTTTACTTCTAATAAAGTAAAAAAAAAAAAAATGGAACTACTGTCTGGCAAAGATTATGCTGTCTTAACTGGTTTCTACTCAAAATCCAGGACCTCAGCCTAGCAGCATCCTGCCTTCCAATGTCCCCAAGTCACGGGCACAGAAACTTGAATGTCAGAGAGTCACTTCCTTAAGAGTGAGTGAGAGTGTGTGTTGTGTGTGTGTGTGTGTGTGTGTGTGTGTGTGTGTGTGTGAGAGAGAGAGAGAGAGAGAGAGAGGGAGAGAGAGAGAGAGAGAGGGAGGGAGGGAGGAAGGGAGGGAGGGAGGGAGAGAGAGAGTTTATTCTTCATTTCCTTAGAGGCTGAACTGGTCAAGTTTCGTCATGTGCTGTGGAGCCAGTTTGCCTGCCCTAGTGAGGTCTGGAAGACCTGGGCCACATGGTCTAACTTTTTAACTTTTATTTTAAATGTTTCTGCAGTGCTGGGAATCAAATTGAGAGCTTCTTGCCTGCCAAACTAGTATTCCTTCACTAACTACATACACAGCCCATAGTTTAACCTTTAAAAATGTTTTGGCCTTGGTTTTCTTGTGTATAAAGAAATGTGGAAAATATTGGAGTTTTAATAGTTAAGAGCTAATGGTTCAACTTTGTGCAGTTCAGCATGTCTGCCACTGCAGCATGAGGCGGCTTAGACAGGCAGATCATGAGTTTCTCTCTCAAAACTCAAAACAGCAACTAAAGTAAAAACAAAACAAAATGAGCCTGTAGTTAATGTTTCAGATACCAAGTTAAGTGCTTAGACAAATACTAACTTATTTAATTTTTCAAAGCAATCATGGGAAGGTAAAGAGGGTGTGTTGTGTCCCCCCCCCCATATACACACACATACCAAGCTGAGTTCAGACAGAAGTTTCCCGGTTCTGCTCCATACCTGCAGTTACTATCTCTCTCTCCTGCATATGAGGGTGTATATTTATTATTTTTACTACATGCCAGCCATCTTGCTAAAATATTTCAGGAAAATAAATGGGGTTACAGTCATAAGACATACTTTTGTCCTTTCAGAGTTATTTCTTTTCCACTTTACAGTTACATTACATGAGTTCAAGTTTCATCTGACTTAAAAATATTATTCAAAATAGTCTTCAATTGAATGCAACAGAATTAATAGTGAAGTTGGAAAAATAAGACATGTCAAAATAGCTTCGATTTGAATTCATATTTAGCCTCAAAAGCACTTTATGAATCTTTAAGTAATCAAATCAAGAGAGCATGGTTTTCTCTTTTGTTTCTTTAAAGTGATTAACTAAATGCTTTTTCTGGCCTCTGCTCAAGAGCCCACAAAATCCTGTGGATTTACCAGTGTAAATCCTCTCCAGCTCACCTCTCATAACACACAGACACCTCCATTCCCTAGATCTCTCTTAAAGAGTCCACAGTAACTGACTCCACTGAGATGGGGAGGTGATCCCTTTCTCTACTGCTCTAATAACTTGCTACAAAATTTTCTACCAGATGAAAAAAATGATCAAGGACATATTAACCCAAAGCAACGACTAGTGATGTCTAATCAGTCTTTTTTTCTTTTGTCTTGCTTTTGAATTGTAGAATATCATCCATTAGATTTTCCAAGTTTAAAAATTCTGATAAATACAACATTTAACTAAATGTAACCCCTGTTTGTTTATTTGCTCATTCAGTTCTAATTCATATCTGGAGAGCTGGGCAGCATGCTGAGCCTCTTAGGTGTATTGGGTTAGTAGAGGAAGCAAGGCAGCTGAAGGTAGTTACACACAGTCACTAACAGGTGAGCCTCAGAAGACCGGAAGGGAAATCTGAGGTGGAGTGTGAACATTTTGATGACTTTTAGAAGAGGTTGCCCAGTGGTTTTCCTAAAAGGCTACCTTAATTGATATTGACAACAAAAATAGGAGAATCTGAAATGGGAATCCATGGTTCATAAAGCAGGTGTGTGTGTGTGTGTGGGTGTGGGTGTTCTGGATGATTTCCTCCTCAAATAACCCTGTCTCTACTTTCTGAGATGGGCTGACAGAGACATAAATGGTACTTTCAGATGATGCTGGCAGAGACAGCTCACTTGGACAATGCATCTTGTGGAAGCTGCACGGATCCTCAGGTGTCTGAAGGTGAAAAATCTAATCATTGGATGGTTTGCAGCAAAAGTTCCACATTAAACTGGATTGGTTTTTGTAATAAAGAAGGTACATTTCTTGCACAGTCGTAAGTGGTGAGCAGATGAGACGTCTTGATTCGAAGTCGGACGGCTTAGAAAACAGGAGTAACTATTAACATTCCTTCTGCAAAAAATAATGAGAGCGTTTTTAATTTTTTCGATTTCAAATTGAGTATATGGAACCACATGTAGAAAAAAAAAAAAACACCCAAAAACCTGGAATTGAAATCTTATATGAGTTCAACTGTAATTTTATCTTATTGAGTTTTTAAAATTAAGCCAACTTTCTCCGGATCTCTCCTTCATTTGGCAGGAGCAGTGGGAAAGGCACACACTTCTCGTTGTGTGTGTTATTTGACAGTTCTGCCTAGTAACTGTTGGTTACTAACCTGAGGAGATCTTTTCAGTATTATCCTTATAGTTATAAAATTTTGGTAGCAAAGCAGAACTTGATGGGATGCGAGGAGGTAGATAAATAGTCCTGCAACAAGCAGGCCAAGTCATACTTTGAAAGGTGAATTTTTCATTCCTAGTTTACGTGTGGGTCCTGCCCGTTGTTCAAAAAATGTTGAGGCAATGCCGGAAACTGCTGTTTTTTTCAAGTCCGTTAAAAAGTAATTCCTGCCTGGGTGGCATTTTCCTCTCTTCAGCCCTGCTATTCCCCACCTCCATCTCCTGGCTTTTGCCAGTAGGGACTTGCCCTGGGGGGTATCTTGTCCTGGGAACACAAAACTATTTTCTTTTCTGGAAATATGTTGACGTCAACTGGAAGCTGTTTTTGGTTGCTTTGTTTCCCCGGAGCGTTCAATTCAGCATACTGCCTCCGGCAAACTGCTAGCAATTGGAAGCAGCTTCCCCAGAGGGGAGTGGAGCCGGTGTCTGCGTGGGAGCGGGTTGGGGAGTGGTTGTACCCGGTCTGCGGCAAAAGGGCGGCGGGGAGGGGGGGGACCTGGAGAGCTAGTCCCTCGTGGGCCCAAGCGTGGAGCTGGATCCCCAGACAAAGTCCGGAGCGCAGCCGGGAATTAAGGTGGACCCCCGGTTCAAGGCGCTTCTAGAGGTCAAGGCCACTGGTAGTTAGGTGACTTGCCCTGGGTCCAACTTAGTTCTCAGCATCGCAGCAATTTCAGATATTCCAAAACCTGGCGGCATCCCGGGACCAAAGGCCAGCTCTCCGGAAGTGGCGGTATGCGACTTGCTTGGGCAGGCTCATGAGCTGTGAGCTCTTAGCCATGCGTGTCCACTTGGCTGTCCACTGCTCCAAGCTCTAGGAAGCAAATATATCTCGCTACATATTTCCAGGGGCTAAGGCAGAACCAAATGCTGTGACAAATTCGACCACCTTTTTCATAGTACCTGGGGAAGGATTGCCCAGAAGTTCAACCCTAAGGATGTATGTATGTATGTATGTACGTATGTATGTATGTAGTTTGTTGGTGAAGATAGGGCTCGTGGGCGTGTGTGTGTGTGTGTGTGTGTGTGTGTGTGTGTGTGTGTGTTTCCCTAAGGAGCTGGAGGAAACCTGAGAAACAGGGACTTGTTACAACTTGTTTCACACCTGGCATGGTTTTCCCAACGCTCTGTGGTGTCCAGGGCTGAGCAGGCTCTTGGAGGGCGATCGAAGATGGCTGCAGAAAAGCCACTGCCATCCCCTCATAGATGCCACGCTGCCTAGACTTAGCCATTCTTTCTTCTTAACATTTCATGTAAATTACAATTTGATGGATGTTTTCTATTGAGGCACAAAATGATAAACGTCCAGGGTGAGGGTGGGGGGGGTAGGCAGCAGGGAAAGAGGGAACAAATAGTTGAGACAGGACTCTCAACAGCAGAATTGAGACTTAGATACGAATTCCAATGACGCAGGCATGGACCCAGTGAGGCTGCCTCCAGGAAGGCCGGGCCTGGCACATAGGTACACTGCTGGGATCTGCTTCCATAGGCTATCCCTGGCTTTGAGTCTCAGACCTCGCTGGAGAGCCTAGGTACTTTTTGGGCTTCTCAAGGAGTTGGAGAAAGAAAGTTAGGATGCGGCTCGTCTCTGGAGACCACCCTGGTTATTGCCACCAAAGAACAATTAAGGCTCGGGTAGCTCTAGGGCGCTGCCCTCCCCCACACACCCGGGGGGGGAACTTAAGGTGATGACGCTAAGACGTGCCCAGAGCCTGGGCGCGCCGGGGGCGGGAGTTTGGCTGGAAGTGGGACAGTATCTCCTATGGGAAAGCGGGACCCGGCGAGCTCTTTGGCTGCCTTTCCAGTTTCCGAGGTGCCCGCCCCCACGCGCCGGAGGCAGCGCAGCCCCGAGGGCGAATGCAGGGCAGTTGGCAAACTTAAAAGTGAGATTGCTTTCAAGATCCGAATTGCCGGAATTGTGGCAAGAGCGGGGGCGATTCAAACCTAAGTTCACTTTTTCCATCAGCTAGCTCTCCCGCTTGTCCTTTAGGGAACCGCGTTGCTTTAGTGCCAGCCTGGGCACTCCTTGCCCCGAGGTATTGTCATTTTGCTTTGAGGCAGGGAGGACGGCGGCCCCGGTGGGTGCCAAGTGGGCCTCTGGGGTCCCAGAAAGTTCCTCTTCCCACGTCTTCCCTCCCACCAACCCCTCCCAATCTTTCTTTCTGGCACTTTCCCGGGGCTGGCTAGACCGGCACGGACTTGCCTCAGACCTTTGGGGAGCGCCTCAGGTCTTTAATGACAGCTTAAAAAGTGGCAGTTGGAAAAGTCTAAACAGATGAGGCTGACGTGGGGCGTGTCCCGCTCAGTTGCAAGAGTCGGGATGGGAGCTGGGAGCCGCGCTGCTGGCCCCAGGCCCCCGCGCCTCGCCGCCAGCAAGTAGGTGGGGGAGCCGCCGCAGCCGCCAGCCCCATCCCGCTCCCAAGCCTCGCCCGCTGCGCCCTGGCCGCGGGCGCAGAGAGGGTGCAGGGCCTCGCAGAGCCTCCTCCACCCAGCTCATTAACCTGCCTGCTCCGGGCGGTCCCGGACACCGGCTCCTCGCCGCAGCACCCGCGGCCCGCACACTGCAGCAGCTGCCCGGATCCCCCGGCTCCGGGGGGCAATGAGGGGGCGGTGGAGGGGGCACTGCTCCTCCGGCATTACCTAAAGAAGCGACACCGCCCCGCCCTCCCGCCGGCCCTCCCTCGCGCCCGCCCGGGCCCGCGAGCCAGCTCCGCTAGTGGGTAAGTTGGGAGTGTTTCGCCCCCACCGACAGCTCTCCCTCTCCTTCTTATTTTCCCCCCAAAGTTTTCCTAGAAGTGGGGATCTGGCTGGGAGAGGACGAAGGTCTCGCTGGCCTCCCCCTTATACTCTCTCTTGGCAAAAATTATCCCCCACTTCCCCTCCCTGGCATCCCCTCGCCCCTCCCGAGCGGCGCTCCAGAATGACAATTGGTGCGCGGCTCCTTTAAGAGCCTGGCTTTGCCTCCCGGTAGCTGAAGGTCATTAAACACAAAAGCTCTCAGCGCTGCGGTCCAATATAGCGCATGCGCCCTGCCCGAGGACTGGCAGGGAGACGGCAATATGGCGAGAATGCCTGGCAGCGGGGACTGTAACACCAGCGCGGGCGGCTGCGCCGCCGCAGCAGCAGAGAACAATGGGGAGCGGGGCGAGGGCGAGCGCGGGGCCGGGGGCCGCGGCCGCCGCCACGGCCGCCCGCACTACTGCAGCGCGGGCGAGGAGGAGGAGGAAGAGGAGGAGGAGGAGGACGAGATCCAGGAGGTGCAGATAACGGGGGACGAGGAGGAGGACGGAGGTGGGGGGCTGGAGGACGAGGAAGAGGAAGAGATGGGAATGGACTGGGAAGAGCCCCTGGAGCCGGAGGACTCGGCCGGGGAGGAGCTGGAGCCCGAGCCGGTCCATATGATCCATATGGACCAGAGCGCCGCGCTGGAGCCCGAGGCGCCACCGCGTCTGCTGGCTCCCCGGGCCCGCGCGGGGCCGCCGGGGGACAGTGCCGAGCTGGACCCCGACGTGCTGCAGCGCCCCGAGCGGGCCCGGCTGAGCGAGAACACCCGGCTGGCTACCCGCTACGCCGTGCGCATCTTCCGGGAGTACCTGAGCGAAAAGGCTCAGAGCCCGGACTTCGAGACCATGGACAAGGGGGCGCTGTGCCGCGTGCTGCGCTCCTTCTATGCCGAGGCCCGTTCTAAGAGCGGCCAGCTCTACAGCAAGTCCTCGCTCATCAGCATCCGCAGCTCCCTCAACCGCTACCTCAACGAGCCCCCGTACTGTCGCACGCTCGACCTCACCAAGGACCCCGAGCTGCGCAGCGCCAACCTGACGCTAGCCGCAGTCATCCGCAAGCTCGAGGAGCAGGGCGCGGGGCCCGTGGTGCAGAAGCAAGCTATCACGCGTGCCGACCTGCGCAAGCTCTACACCTCCAGCGTCTTCAGCACCAACACACCCTTTGGGCTGCTCAACAAGGTCTGGTTCGAGACCTGCATGTACTTCTGCACGCGCGGCCGCGAGAACCAGCGCGAGCTGGAGGAGGATTCCTTCGGGCTAGCCATGGACGAGGACGGTCGCAAGTTCGTCTACTTCAAGTCGCTCGGCCCTTACCACAAGTCGCGCTCCTCATCCTGGAGTAAGAAGCGGGCTGAAAGCAGCGACGAAGAGAACTTGCCGCGCATGTACGAGACGGGCACTGAGTTCTGTCCCTATGCCAGCTTTGTCAAGTACCTGTCGAAGCGCAATCCTCTCTGTAAGGCGTTCTTCCAACGGCCCCGGGACCATTGCAGCGAGGGCGATGTGACCTGGTACGAGAACAAAGCCATAGGGAAGAACTTGCTGGGCACCAGGATGCAGATGCTCTCCAAGGCAGCCAAGCTGTCCAAAACTTACACTAACCACTGCATCGGCGCGGTGTCCATCGCCACGCTCAACAGCATCGCGGGCATCGGGACTAAGCTAGGCTCCCCGGCCCCACAGGGCTGCTATACCGAGGCCCTGAATGGGTCAGCTCGTCACCACTCCCACCATCCCCCAACCCATCCTTCCCACCACCACCGCCCCCAGCCGCCCTCGCTGGGAAACACATATATCCTCCCCAAAGACAGCCAGGTCGGGCCCGACGTGAAATCCGAGGCTGCGCCCAAGCGCGCACTGTACGAGTCAGTGTTCGGGTCCGGGGAAATCTGCGGCCCTTCTTCCCCCAAAAGACTTTGTATCCGTCCTTCCTCGGAACCTGTGGATACGGTGGTGGTGGTTTCCGTGAAACACGACCCCCTGCCTCTTCTTCCAGAAGTCAATGGGCACCGAAGCACCAATTCTCCCACCATAGTTTCACCTGCTATTGTTTCCCCCACCCAGGTAACCAAACCAATGTCTATGCATGAAGTATTTGTCTGGTACCACTTTGGGACTAACTTTTGTGCTCCGGTTGGTCGGTCGGGGTTAGAGTGGGGGGAGGATTTTTTTTAAGTAGTTGTTATAGTGCACCGGATTTGATACAGTCTCTAGAAATGTAACTCTCTGGGAGAAAATACCCCTGACCTTAAAGGATGCCAGGGATCCTTAGCTTTCAGGTGTCTTCAGCAGTAACGAAGTAACTCGTTAGAAACCTCCAAGTTCTCAGAACAAAGGGTTTAAGCTCTCTCTTGAAGTGCCTGTCTATGATGCCTGAGTTTTACCAGGCAAGGCTTGCCAGAGTGCTGCATAGAGGTAGTTATTTTAAATAAATCAGAATGAAGTTACTTTTAAAATGCTTCATTATATACTCGCCATAACTTCTGAAGGTAGAAAAATACACTTCTAAATTATTAAAAAGAAAACATGCCAATTCCACTTCCTGTAGATTGCTTTTGTTGTTGTTGTTAAAGAAAAGGGGCGGAGACGGCAGCAGCAGGCAGTGGGGTGCCAGTTTATCTTTTTATATGCAGTGGTGTATAACATGACCTTTGAGGTGTCATTCCCATTAGTGTTTGTTAACTTTACACGGAGGAGAAAGTGATGTCTGAGCTAGGGGCATGATACATAGATGTGCAGCTGTGACGTGCCAAGCTGGCAGTGGCCACTGAAACAGGTTTATTCCTCCCTAGCCCAGCTGAGGCTCACTACCTGTGGCCCAAACAAGGAAGAGAGAAGGGTTAGGGAGGCATCACCCCAGAGTAAGTGAACAGCCAGACAAGGATAAAACTTGGGCAAATCAATTCACCGGTCTAGGCTTTAGGCGATGTCATTAAATCCGAAAGGAACCCAGGGCAAGATTATCAGTGACAGGAATGACCTCACAGACACTGGGGCTGGTAGTGTTAGAGACTGTCCCCTGCTGCTTTGCCTGGTGAACCTGTTCACTAGCACCAATAAGGTTATGTTCCTCTCTTGGATACTTCTCCAGAGGGCAGACATAGGAGGCTGGTTTGCTGCAGGAACCACAAGAAGTTTCTACCGGCTTGACGCTGCCCCCCCCCCCCCAATCAGCAGAATAGGAAATCTGCCCCACGTCTGTCTGAAGAAATAGTGAGGACCCATCACTACCTCTGTGTTCTTTCTCCAAAGTGGAAATTCCAGTTCTGGACAAGTGGACCCTTTCAGAGGCTTTCTGGCTAATGGGCATGTTTTAAGGCTGCCAGGAAGGGCTGTGAATGGCACTATAAACATCACTGGCTTCTGAACCCACAGAGCCTGCAGGTTGTGTCCTTATGTGTGATTCACTCTGTCCCAGGTTATTTAAAAGAATTTAAGGGTGGAGAGTCGAGTTGGGGTTTACTTTTTCTTTGAAAGCAAAACAAAAATGTTCACATTCTTCTAATAAATACCCGTAAAGTGCCCTGGGTTAAAATCACACTGGATTAAGAGTTTTGATGCCTAAGAATGCATATTAAATATGTATATATGTTCAATAACAATGAAATGGTCAGTCTGATATTAGTGTCATATAGATGTGTGACTGAAGGGCTGATAACAATTTTTCATTTTTCTTCTTTCTTGACTTCCCCATGAGTGCGCCCCATCCCCCCATCACTGTGTTTTATTTACCCTAGTGAGCTAAATCAGCCTATAAAACTTTTTACTGACACTTTTATTATTCTCAAGTCATTGTCAGGCAACTCTCAAGTTAAATGTTGATTTGGGGATATTTTGCTTATGATTACTAACTGTGGCTGTCCAACAAGATCTTAGCTAATAGGCTCTTTTAGTTACAGCTACAGAAAAGGTGATCTGTGCCTGATAGATAGGCAAGTGCTGTACTGCTGAACACCACCTCCAGCCCTATTTGCATGTATTTAATAGTCAACTTTTCAATTATAATTCAGTAGAAAACATTCTTTTTTAAGAAACCAGCAGTTTTAACAGCTGGCTTCTGTAGCACTCACTCTGCTGGGCATTCTCATTACAAAACACATTTGCTTTAAGTAGGAAGTTCCACTAAATGTTGGCATATATTAAAGTCCCTATCTTTGCAGATTAATGACAGTTGAGGTTAGTAGTCAACAGCAACATGGATGGTATCTGTTCTTCACCTCAACCCCCTGGAGATGCCTGATAGACTTTGAACTCCAGGTGTGATTTTTTTTTTTTTAATACCACCCTCACATATAACACTGAACCATGGATTTGACCTTTTTTTTCCTAGACATACACACCTGTCATAAAGTTTGATTTAAATATTAGGCACAGTAAGAGATGGACAGTGGTATCTTTTGATAAAAATAGAAAAAGTACAATATTCTACAAGAAAACTTTTCTAATGCTTACAAATTATTTATTTCTGGAATTTTCCATTTAATATTTTTAGAGCATAGTTGACCTTGGAAAGGAGAAAGAACTGTGGGTAAAGGGTGAATGATCTCTTTCCGGAGGGTGTTAGCAAGTGTTTTCATCTATGGGAAAGGTAGGAAAAAAAGAATAACTCAAGAATGAGTCACTGAGTTTCACTGTAGTGTATCTTCTTTGGGAGGGTGTGGTGATATATTGTCACCCATAGCCAAGCCAGGAAGGTCAGAGAGTGGTGACCCACACCTTTAATTCCATCACTTAGGAGACAGGTATCCCTCTGGATCTCTGTCAACTCAAGGCCTAACAGCCAAGAAATGGTGGTGCATGACACTTTCGAGGCAGAGGCAGGAGGATCTCTGTGAGTTCAAGGCCAGACTATTTTTATTAAATATATAACACATCACCACAGGAGGGTGATGGTAGTTCTGACTGACACCTCTGAATCTCATTTGTAGTGTTAGCAGTCAAAAGTACTTCATATCACGGTGTCGGTGTCACACCTATACAGTATCACAGTGATCAAGTTTTTGGTAGTAATTGCTCTGTCTATTTTACTTGATTATTTATTTCAGTGTCTCAGAACTGAACCCAGAGCTTTGCATATGTTGAAGATGTTCTTGTCATGCTCCATTTAAAAAATGTAACATCGTCAGGCATGGTGGGGCACACTGTAATCCCAACACTGGGAAGGTTGAGGCAGGAGGTCTTGTATTTGAGGCTAGCCTGGACTAACAATCCTACCTCAAAAATACATTAAGAAATATTAAATTGGGAAAATAGAAGGTCTAATACTATACCCTACATCTTTATAACTGTTTTCTTTGCATGAAAATGCAGCATTTAACTATTTAAGTAGATGGCAGAGATTTGTTAGTTGTGCTACAATTGGACTACCTGTCTTTAGTGTGTCCAGTAGGCCCTAACATCGAGCTGTACCTGAAGTTTCATTCTTCATCACTCAAAGGAAGAAGCATTAATAAATTATTTGCCATAGTTTTTGGTAGATGATTTGTGCCTCTAGTGTGAAATAAAAATGGGCACTGTAAAACATGCTTGAGGCTGACAATGTAGCTCAGTGTTAGACCTTATACTTTGCATGCCCCAGGCAACATCTCTGTGTGTGTGTGAATGCTTGTGTCTGTCTGTCTTTCTCTCTCTGTCTCTCTCTCTGTCTCTCTCTCTGTCTCTCTCTCTCTCACACACACACACTCACACATACACATTCTCTCTTTCTTTATGTATGTAGGTGTGTCCCCTTCTCACCAACATAAGGTGTCTGGTTACACTTGCTTGGCCCTAGCCCAGATTCCTTCTGGAAATACTTTTAAGAAATTCCATAAGTAGAAGTCCAGTAGCATAAAGGTTCAGGTGGGGTGTCTTCTCTTTCTGTGTGACCTGCTTCATGGTGTTCTCGAGATGGCCCTTACAATATACAAACTAGACACAGGAGCAGCCACCTAGCTGACACACACATACTTAGCTCTTTAATTCACCTTCTGGAAGAAGCCAGAGGCTAACATCACAGTTGCTTCTGGAGGGTGCAGCGGTGTTGAGAGAAGGTTGTGCCATGTAGCCCAAACTGGCCTAGAATTGCCAATCCAGCCTTTGCCTCCTAAGTGCTGGGATTCCAGGCATGCCCTACACCGCCTGGCTCCCGGGGTTATTCTCTCATTCAAGTACTGTAGTGCTGGAAGAGCTGCAGTGTGTCACGTATGTATATGATGGAAAGAAGTGTGCATTTGATGTACGGAAACCGAAACCATCTGTGAGGTTGTGTTATGGGTTGGAAGACTAGGCAGAAGTGCTGTTTTCTAAAGGAGAGAATTTGTGCAGGCAGGAAAGGTAGTGAAGGAAACATGCCTCGTTAAAAATTGGTGGTTTTCTATTTTTCAGTATTAGTTTTTGACTTCATTCCTTTTCCTACAGTAAGATGTTTGCTCTTTTAGGATAGCTTCAGACTGGCAGAGGATCTGGTAAGTATGTAGCATATTTTTTTAAGTTTGGAAGTAGTTACTGAGTGTTGACTATTTCAGCTTTGTGCCAGGAATTTGTAAGTTGATCAATTTTCTACTTGGCGTGTAGTCTTGTTGGCAAGATTTCAGCCTCATTTTATATTAAAATCAGATTTTAAAAAAAGGTAAAAAGTGATTTGGGGGGTAGGGCTATAAGGCCTCATGTAGCTCAGGCTAGCCTTCAACTCCTGATTCTCCTGTTTCTATTTTCTAAGCTCTAAAGTTACAGGTGTCAGCCATCATGCTTGGCTGATACACTCAATGCTTTGCAGCTATTATTAGAGAAAAATCTAGTTTCATAGTCTCCTCTATGTACTTTACATATTAATATTACTAACAGTACTGAGGAATATTATTATTATTTTGTTTTTATTACTGTAATTGGTGAAATAGCATCTCACTGTGTTACCCAGGCTGGTCTCTGTTTTTCTGTCTCAGCCATTTCAGCAGCTAAAATTACAGAGGCACATCACCACACTCAGAACTTTATTATTTCAAACATATATGAATCAATAGCAGGGTCATCTCACTGTGCATTAAGGCAGATATATAAGATAAAAAAAGAAGTGCATGGCGAGAAACAAGAGCTTGGGTTCCGTCTCTGTAAAATTGGAATGTCCAACCTTTGGACTTCTCTGAGCCTTGTTGCTGTCCACAGAGTTCATGGTTAGCCCTCCCAACACCTAAAGCTCAGAACATTTTAATTTTTGCCAGACTACATCCACAACTATTCTGTGCCACAGTCTGGATACTCCTGATGTAAAATTTAAAATTTTTTATCACTCTAATTTGAAATCAGATACCCTTAAAGACACCCACTTGTTATTATCAAAGTAGATTTTGAATAAAGATCGCTTTGATTTTCTAAGACAGGCCTCATGTAGCTCCAGCTGACCTTGAACTCATTCTGAATAAACTTGATCCTCCTGAGTTGGGATTACAAGTATACAGTGTTACACCCAGTTTACGTGATGCTGGGGACTGAACTAACAGCTTCCTGCATTTCAAGCAAGCACTCTGCCAACTACATCTCTAGGCTGAGAAACTCTTTTGACTTCTGCTTTGATGTCACTGGGTTTCTGGAACAGTGTTGGCCAGTCAGAAAGCCCAGCTCTCATTATCTTGATTTCAAGATTTTTTTTGGTGATGTACCTGCCATTTCAAAAGCTGACTGGTGTTGTATAAATCAGCAGTCTGGATGTGAGCCAGGCTCCCTGTTCCGATCAGCTAAGTAGCCTCTCTCACTGATTGGAGAAGTAAAGGTTCAAAGACTTCTTTAGAGAGTAAACATAAGGAGTGGTGTAACTGAATCCATTGTTCCCGAAAAAATAGTGACTGATCTTAATAAACCAAAGCGAAAAACAACAAAACAAAATCAGTTTTAGGTCTTTGAACATGTGTGTGCTTTTGTTTGTGTGTGGTGTGTGTGTCTGTGGCGTGTGTATAGGTGGGGTGTTTGTGTATGTATGTGTGTGGTAGGCCAGAGGTTAATTTTGTCTTGTTTGCTCTCTATCTTAATTTTTGAAATCAGGTCTTTTACTGATCCTGGAGTTCATTGGTTTGGCTAGCTGGTTGGCAAGTGACATCTAGGGGTCCTCATGGGGCTACCTCCTCCCTCCAGTGCTGATATTGTGGACATACCTGTCCTGGGCCTGACTTTTCTGTGGGCTCTGGTCCTCATGCTCATGGTATTCACTGAGCCATCCCCTACAGCTGCAATGTCTCTAGTTTTATGTAACACCTTTATGTTCTGTGATGTTCAATTCAGTCATTGTGAATTGAGTGTCTTACTATGCACTACAAAGAGAAATGAGGTCCAGACCCTGCTGAGGCAGTTTTTTGCTGGGCTGCAGACACAGTAGAAATGGGTAGACTCTTCAAGCCTGGTCTCTGGAAACCCCTTCTGGACTTCCTTGCTTAGGTTGCTATCTCTGGGCCTGCTCTTTTCCACCTGAGAGGGCAAACTGAATGGTGTGAAATAGAGTTGGTATGATTGGTCTGTAAATACATGCGCAGTGACGCCCTGTGAGAGGCCTCAGTACAGCAAAGGCCAGGACAGACTCAAAAGGATCCATGATGGGATCTGCTCATGCCCAGGCCTGTCACTGGGTAGAAAAACTTTCTGTAGTGAGTTACAGAAGCCCAGACCCCATTGTGGCTCTGAAGGTTTTCAGTAGTTCAAATCCCTCTAACATACACTTTCTTTCCAGACTTTTCTTGCCTGAGAGAGATCTATCTGTATTTAACAGTGAACATTGTTTCTGTTTTTCTTTTCTTATATCATAGCTTAAATTTTGCTCAAGTCTTAGATAACTGTTTTTGTTTTCTTTTTTTTTTTTAATTGAAAAAGGAGGAATAGAGGGTAGACAGCTTGATTAACCCATGAACTGCTGATAGGCACGATTGAGTCTGTGTTTGCACATAGTTAGTCCCAGGGGAATATTCTTTAGTTGGAGACCCTCTACATTCTGAGGTGTGTAATTTGAGCTCGGCCTCTCTGTTAGGCAGTGAGACTTGGGTTATTTTTACTCTCCTGAGGCACTAGTGTCATTCTCTGATGGTGAACCCTTTAGAGACACTCCAAGAACTGAGAGAATGAGTGACTCTGAAAGGCACAAAGGTCAGGCAAGAAGAGTCTCAGCCCTTCCAGCTTCCACCACCAGCTCCCAGCCCATCTCCCCTGAAATGCTGTGAGAAACCCCCCTTTGCAGGGCAAGCCTTGTCTGGGAGCACCAGGCCTCACTCACACCTGGATCTGCTGGCAGTGACCTCTGGAAGACTTACTGTGATTGGGTCTGAGAGGAGGGGGGCAAAAATGTGCCACAGGAAGGGGCTGACAGATTTAAGACTGCACATGGGTTAGGCCTCCGGAGACGGCTGAGAAAAAGATGAAGCAGCCTGACCCAGGATGTCATTTCCTTTATCGGGTGTTCAGTTACCAAATTAAGATGTCAGGACAGTTCAGGAAGCTTGTAGTTGTTACTATTTAGTTTAACATCGTGCCTGTAGTCAGAGTTAATGTAGCTAGTTCAGCATCTTCCCATTTGGTCCTTTCTGGACACATGGAAAGGGAATCACTATTGATACAAGAGTTCCCATCGGAGCCCTTCCACTTTGGACTTCACTAGGAGGCTACTTTAAAATGTGAATAATATATTTATGCATTTAACATATTAAATATAATAATCATTTAAAATCTTGCGTTATCTGTAGATCATGATCTTTATAGACATGCACACAAATAAATTTGACTGTGTGTGTGTGTGACAGGGTTTCGTGATGTATATTCCCAAGCTGGCTGGAACGCCCTGCAGTGTAGCTCAGAGAAACTTTAAACTTGTGGCTGTCGCCTCAGCTTCCTGGGTGCTGGTTACAAGTGTGCATCACCACTTGCATTTGATACTTGAAAATAAAAACCTTCATTGTGTTATGCTCTAGGAAGTAATTACTTAGGGCAAGCTTCCTGAACAGGGTTAATTCTGATTCCCTTGCTTGCTCCTGTTTTCAACATGTAGTTTTAAGGGCTATAATGTAGGCATGTGAACTGTTTCATGTTCCCAGCTGCCATGGGTCACAGAGTAAACTAGCCAACCAGATGATGACAACAGGGAAAATAAAAGTGCTGGGCTCTTGTTTCACAGGACTGGAGAGATGAATGGGGCTCATTCACAACAGTATCCTGGTGTAAGTGCTCATGGCCTCTCCCCGGCAGTCAGTAATGACCATGGGCTTACTGAAGGCATTCAGGCACTCACTGCATCAAGCAGCACGTGTGCATCATTCAGGAGCTTGCTCAAAATGCAGTGTATTGGTCGGTCTTTGGGTGGGTGTGTCTGGGGATAAGGACTACTCATAATTTCAATCATGGTCTCCACAGTATGCAGAGCATCCTGTGAGGAGCATGTCGGGAGTACAATCACTCACTTCATGGCAGCTGGGAAACAGACAGAAAGGGCGGGGAAAGACACAGCTACAAGGCCACTTTCCCAGTTACTAACATGCAGCCCTACCTCCTGAAGTCTCAGCACCTCTGAAAACCATGCTAAACATCTGAAGATAAAGCCTTCAGCTGCTGAACTTGAGAGGGAGTCAGACATCTCATATCCCAGTCACACAATGTGGAATGTCATCAGGCTGGCCTGGTGAGCATCTTCATTTTGACAGGAGCTGAAATGGTTTCCATTCTTGGGGTGGGGATGGGGGTTGCTGAGTACTGACTTGGTCTCTCATCTGAGGCTCACAGAGTTATGACCCTTTCCAGTTTTCTTCAGGACAAGGCTGGTAGATGTTAACTTACTTGATGACTGTCAGGTGACTTATCTGGGAGTTGAACTCATAGATTTAAATATATGGTCTATTGGTACCAATTTTCTTATCAACTGTTCAAATAAAATAATCTGAAAGAGAAGAAAATGGCATATCAAATCACACTTCAGGCTTAGGAGGTTTCCCTTGACAGCTTGTTTTTACTTAGCACTAAAAATAACTGCATACAAATGTAGAGAATACAAATATTGTTCACTATGGTTGGTACGCTCATGTGGTCCTGTGGGACCTCAGCCTTTGCTGGATCTGGGGTCTAGAACAAACCCTTGACCAAATCACAGAATAGTTAGAAGCAGTCCCCACAGTTAGACCCTGGACCAGCTCTCTGCTCTGCCTCCAACTCCCTGGGGATCACCTCCCTCCTTAGACAGATGAGATGTCCATCAGTATTAAATTAGTTACTGTTTGAAAGTTCTCAGTTTAGCTTGGGGATGTCACTCCCTTGGTAGAATGCTTGCTTAGCATGTCTGAAACCATTCCTAGCACAGAATAAATCAGGTATGATGATGCATGCTTTAGAAACCCAGCACTTGAGAAATGGAAGCAAGAAGATCAGGGGTTCAAAGTTACCCTCAGCTATTTAAAGAGTTCAAGGCCAGTCTGGGCTTGATCGTTTCCCCCAAATAAAACAAAACACCACAAGAAAGGGGTGGGGTGGGGAAAAAAGGTGAAAAGACCGAAGATTGATTCTCAAAGCAGCCTTTCTAGAAATAGTTACTGTCATTTTTTAAACACAAAGTACTACATGGGGGCGGGGAATGCAGTTTTGGAGTCAAGTCCCATGTCAGCCTTCGATGTTTCAGGGGCTGGGCAGGGCCCACTGCCTCCTCTGGACCAGGATTTCTGGAGACCACTAGCCTCCTGATAGATGTGACATTTTGTGTAGCCCGTGACTCTGGTCCTTTCTGACCTCTGCTCTCAATCACGAGCCCATCTTTGAGCTGGCTTGATTCCCAAACTCCATTTTATCTTTGTTTCTCTCTAAGATTTGCTGGGGTGGCTGGCCTAAGTGGAGATGCTCTGCGCCTTCTAGGTTTGCTCTGAAGACCTTTTTGTTTCTCTTTATGGGAGTATGGCGGTTTAAGGGCTGAAGGGAGTTGGGAGATATAACTGCTGCCCACACTCCAGCGATTCAGCAACATTGGCTTAGCAACAAAAGCCAATAAGAGATACAGTTTTATCTGGGATGGCTTGGGCATTAGAGGTTCATCATACTGAGAGTCTTTAATTTTTTTATTAAAAAAAAATCTTACATTTATTTGCATGCGTGCGTGCGTGTGTGCGAGCGTGTGTGTGAGTGTGTGTGTGTGTGTGTGTGTGTGTGTGTGTGTGTGTGTGTGTGTGTATGTGAAGATAACTTGCAGGAATCTGTTCTTTCCTCTGCCTGATGGGTTCTGAGGCATGAACTCTAATTGTTGGATTTGGCAATAGGTGCCTTTTCTCACTGAGCCATCTCAGCAGCTCCATACTGCTGTTCTTTTTTTCTTTTTTTAATAGGATAAATTCTTTTTTAGCCATATATCCCCTTGTTCCAACTCCCTTCCCCCTCCTGGCCCCTCCCAGTCAGCCTTCAGCCTCCCTCCTCCCCATTTCCCCATCCCCTCCCTAGAAAACATGAAAATTGTTAGAGCAATTACTTTCATAAATCTTCTCATTTCAGTACTCTAGAAGTAAGGTTTCTGTTGGTCTAGGTCTCATGTTCTGTGTTTGTATTTCTCAAATGCATAAATCAGAATTGAAACCCCGTTTGCACTAGATACGATATAAATGAAGAGAAGTTGCATTTGATGTTACAGTGACCGGAGGTGTTGTGAACAGACTCCTGGGTCAGGGTGATTGAGTTTTAATTGGAGTACTGCCAACAAATTGTGACCTCTCTAAATTGTTTTTAATGTGACCAAGTGTGCTTATAAAATAGAGATGGTTGATGTGACCATGCAGGGATTTATTGCCTTTAGTTTGCCCTCAAAGGCCCATGAAACTCAGCCAGGCAGTGCTTGTAGGGTAAGTTTGTGGGCTTTAGATATTAAGTTTTATTAGTGAGATGGCTCATTTCGAATATTAGCTTCTAGTTTTGGCATTCTGTCTAATGAAACTTACTTTAGTAGGTTTTAGATGTTTTAGGCATTTTCTTCTATTTTGGACAAAAATCTTATTGTGGGTTTTTTCTCTCTATCAGAGAGAGGTGTGAGGGACGGAGGTATAGAAGGAAAGGGAGAGGAACAGAGACAGAAAGAAGGGGACAGGATATTTATTTTTCAGTGGATCAAGATAGCAATTCAAAAACATGTTGCTGTGGAAACAGACCAAAATAAAAGCCTAACAGGAACTTTAGAAAAGTGATTATGATCATGTCATTTTCTCTTCCCCACAGCCCAGTATCTGTTCACATGGTGAAAATTAATGGCAGGGCCATCCACAGAATTGGTGATTTCTCATTCTCAGAGATGTTTTCAGACTGGTAATGGCAAAGATTCAGGAATTTTCTTAGGGCTCTGCTTTAGTGTTTGTGTGTGTGTGTGTGTGTGTGTGTGTGTGTGTGTGTATGTGTGTGTGTGTGTGCGCGCGCATGCCAGTATGCATATTATAACACATACGTAGGGGTCAAAGGACAACCTGTGGGAGTCGGTTTGCTCCTTATATCATGTGAGCTATAATGGTTAAACTTAGGTCCTCAGGTTTGGCAGTGAGTGCCTTTATCACTGAGCTATGTCACTGGCCTTTTATAAAAAGAAAACTTAGTTAAACAGAGAAACCCTGTCTCAAAAAACAAGCAACAACAACAACAACAAAAAAAAAAAAAAAAAGGAAAGAAAAGAAAAAACTTAGGGATGAGTGGAATCTTGAATCACATCTTGCCATTGCCTACTGTTTCTGGTGACATTTTCTTGGAATGAGAAGTGTTATTGGAGAGGAGAGAAGTAAATGATAGAGACTCTTATGAAGAAAAGCTCTGAAAAGTTGACTTATTATTTTAAGATAGGGTCCAAGCTAGCCTGGAATTTGCTGTATCAAAGGATTGCTCTGGACTTCAGATCCTGTGGGGATTGCCCTCAAGAGCCACCACACACAGTTTTATTTAGTGTTTGAGATGGAACTGAGGACATCATGCATGATAAACAAGCACCCTACCAACTAAACTACACCCCCAACACCTGGATTAGTTTACAAATGTGTTTGTTGAACATTTACCATCTTAGTTAGGGTTTCTATTACTATGACAGAAACACCATGACCAAAAACCAACTTGAGGAAGAAAGGGTCTATTTGGCCTACAAGTCTGTATCAACGCTCATTACTGAAGGGAGCCCCAGGACAGGAACTCAAACAGGGCATGGACCTGGAGGCAGGAACTGAGTAGAGGCCATGGAGCTGCTTACTGGCTTGCTTCACATGGCCTATTTAGCTCTTTTCTTATAGAGCCAAGGACCACCAGCCCAAGGATGGCACTACCCATCATGGCATCCCCCATCAATCATTAATTGAGAAAATGCCTTAGAGCAGGATCTTATAGAGATGTTCTCTTAATTAAGACTCTCTCCTTTCAGATAACTTTAGTTTGTGTGTCATAAGATCACTTGGCACCAGACCATGCAGCACACTTAGTATATGCAGGGGTTGGAGGGATTTGGAGGTGAAGAATTTAGATGTGCTTAAGAGAAGATACTGGGGGCCACGGTGTGCACTTGCAAGAGCCAGTTGGCTAGTTGGAAAGGAAGGTCACCTCTTGTCCCATGACTGATCACAAGTGGACCCTAGAGAGCAAACCATTGCTTTGTGCTAGTCTTCAAGAAACTGGACAAGAGACACTTGGCAGAGATACAAGATTTACCCACAGGTTTGTATGCATGTAGAAACTCAGGAAAAAAAATAAAATGTTTGTAAGAAAACATCAAGCCTTTTCTTTTCCACACTTTGACTTAGTACAGGCTGGGAGTCCTTTATCCAGTAAGTTCAGAATGAGAAATATTTCCAGTTTCAGGTTTTCATTTGGGGATTTTTAGAGTGTTTTCATATACATAATAGGATCCCTTGGGGGATAGGACTCATATATGTGAAATTCACTAATGTTCTATATTTCTTTTATACATACAGTCTAGAGCTGATTATGTAATACTGTTTTCATGCCAGTCTTGAGACTACAATTAAACACATGAGATAAATAAGATGTGGAATTTCCCACTTTGTTGGCAAGTTGGCATTCAGAATAACTTGGATATTCAGATAAAGGATGCTTGACCAGTATGTACACTAGAATTGAAATGCCCCAGACTCAGAGTAAACTGCCAAATTTCCCAGTACATCAGTCACTCTAAGTGTTCACCATGTTAATCTGTCTATTGTATGGTTGAAAGAAAAATGAAATTCTCTTTGGAGGAATCAGTCATGTGTATCCTAGGGAGTAGAAAAATAACCAGAATAGTAAGTCTTGACAGTGTTATAAATAAGCATGTGGTATTTTATAAGAGGAACAAGCACACTGAGGGAGAGGGTAGAAAGCAGGATCAGAGCCATTCAACAGGTGGAAGAGGCGACATTGGAAGAGTTCATCCAAAAGCAAGGGGGAAATTCTCGTTCCTGGTTAAGCCTCGGCCTCCTGTACAGGGCACTTTTTAAAAGCTTGATAACTAACATTATAAACATGGTACAAGTGAACATTAAGGTGGAGGGAGCCAGGCCTGGCGGTGCAGATCTGTGACCCCAGCTAATCCAGAGGCCGAGGCAGGAGCGTCACAAAGCTCAAGGCTAGTTAGAGCCTATGTCAAAACAAAAAGTTGAAAAAGGAAAGTAAAGGCTGCCTATAGCTTTATGTAGCATGTTTAAGAAATGGTTTTATTCTCTAGTGCCAAAAAAATGGCAAAAGAGAATGGAAGGAGGAAGGGTGTGCTGAAGGGAAGGATGGACCCCATGAGCATGTGCTGGGCATGTCTTTGGAAAACAATTAAGTTTTGGAGATTATAGGAAACAGGCATTATGGACTAGGATGAAATGTCCTGGTCACACTTCAGCTGCCAGTGACCAGAGGCTGCGATCTTAGGTTGATTGGGGGGGGATGAACACACACACCCTCAACTCCCCTTTTCTACAGTGGTAGGGTGCTCACTGGATAATCCTGGGAGTCAGACACTCCTATGACCAGGTCAGCTCTGTCAGGCAGCTGAGGACTCATCCCCAATCCTTCCATATTTTCCATGTCACTCAGAGCATTTAATAAAAAGAAGCACACACACACACACACACACACACACACACACACACACAGAGAGAGAGAGAGAGAGAGAGAGAAAGAGAGAGAGGAGAGAGTGAGTTCTGATGTAGAGTTGTAACTAATAAAAAAGAACCAATAAAAATGACCATAAAGTGCTTGACAAATAGAAAATGTTTAATAACACCACAGTGCTTTATGGGCAAGGATTTGCCTCCTGGCATGGGATGACAGGCCCTCCCCACCAAGGCCTTCCTCTTGCTGGTGCTTGGCAGGCAGTACTTGCCCAGCAGGAACAGGCTGGTAAAAGGATTCGGCCCTTTTGGAGTCACCTGACTTGTTTCTCTGGGAAGTGACAACCACAGACATGTAGACTTTTCATTGGTGACATTAAAGACCACTTTGGTGACCAGGAGCCCAAAGGAAAACAAGGGAAAGACAGTTTAAAGGAAGCACAGGTGAGGCAAGAGGGGAAGCACCCCAGCCCTGGGGGAGATTCCCTACTGATTCTCATAAACTGCCCAAGCAGCAGGACACACTGAAGCAATATAAATACCTATGCGGGAGTCTAGGGCAAGGCACTTCTGTCTGTCAAAGTGAAGACATTTGGGAATGTAGCAGCTTCCCCTTATATTCTGAGGCCCCCAGTGACTGCCACAAACTCATGATATGTTATTTCTTCTTACACATTTGTGCATATTTAATGTCTTCTCCGTAGAATGATGCTCATGCCAGGTATGTTGGCCATCTCTTTTTCTGTGTAAGGTGCCATAGCAACTTTCCCATTCATTCTTATTTATTCTTTTTCCTTCTGCACAATTTCTCAGAAGCCTCTTCATGTCAAGGTCAGTTACCTCACTGGACTTCTTTTCCATTATTAAATAAAACTGTTGCACTTTTAAATATTGAAAATAGAGACATCACACACAAAAATTAACCTGGCCCAAAGTCTATACAACTGGAAAGCTTCACCTTTTAAAGCTGCTCTTTGACTATTGGTATTCTGAGCACCATGGCTCTCATGCTTTTGCATGGTTATTAAGTGAATGGCAGGAACACAAGACTTACTGCATGGGTTACATGCCAGGACAGAAGACCTGATGGGTCGATACTATGAGTATAAAGCATCTAGTTGTAAGGTACTAAAAGTCTGGCTCCCAGGTCTACAGTCCACACATCAATGGGGTGATAAAAGATCTCCTCAGCACTTGGAACATGGTATAATTTGGAAGTTACAGATTGTTTGCTTCTAGATTTTTTCCGTTGAATATTTTTAGACCACAGTTGACCATGGTAACTGAAATCTTTGAAAACCCAATCACAGATGTTGAGGGTGTGTATGAATCTTAGTAACTTCTAAGTTCATAGTGAAGCTGGTAATGTGGGTCTATGGTGAACTGTGTTTGTGTGAGTCTTAGAGTTTGATCCCCATTACCAAAAAAATAAAAAATCTTAAAGGGCTTAAAATTCTGTTGTTCTGTAGTTAACAAGTTGATAATAAGTAAGTAAATATACTATTTATTCCTGATTTTCAATATTCTCTTAACAGTAAGACAAGAGATCCATGAAATAACAGAGTATTTATAAGCCGAGTGACAGAATGGAAATATATCCAGGAAGCAGTTATAAAACACTGTCTTAAGAGTAAGATAGTGATGACCAAACAACCACAGCTGTCAGGTTCCAGCTCCAGCAAGTTACCAAAATAGAGCAGAGTTGCCACGCTTTTGTTTTCCTCAATTCTTCACGAGGGGGCTTACTTTGTTATTTGTGGGAAAATGCTTAAAAGACTAATATTGGTGATTTTCACCAGCTAAGACTTAAAATGACTTCCTGTACTGGTAGTGTGTCTTTGGTGCTCAGAGGTATGACCCATCTTGCTAGAGAAAAGAGAAACCCTGAGGTTTTTTTCTAGTTATTTGCAGAGCATTTTCCCATCAGGCTGTTTGATACCAATGAAGCACAGTTTAAATTTATTTCAGTAAATTAATAAAAACACTTAACTGTCTAGGGTCTTTTAAGCTTTCATCATTAATTTTTTTGTATAATTTTTGCAATTATAGTTTTAAGAATATTTTCATGGTCATTTAATTAGAAAAGATCCCACCCAAATATTATTTTATATATATATATGAAATATATAAATATATGTATATATATGAAACTGTCTCTAGCGTATTGCATAGAATAATAGTATTCTCTGTGAAAAAGTGCTCAACCAAGAGGCAGGATATCATATAATTAACACTCTTTTTCCTAACTGATCAAAAGTAGACATAAATTATGTGAATTTGCATCCAGGACTTGGTTTAGTTTATAATAACTTGTTTGGAATTGACGCCAACACTGTCTAGACCATGAAGTTATGTATTAGGTTTCTGTATGTTGCTGGTTCATAGGTGTATACCTCCTCCCTGAGCAGTCTGTCCTCACAACGGAATGTACAATAGCTGACTATATCTCTCTACATAGTCAACATAGAAACATTTCCATAAAGACTTAGTACGCATTATGTATAATCCTCACAAAAAGCTTGTAGGCTAAGAATGCTAAATAATATATTCCAGCAAGTTGTTAATGAATGCAAAACTTAGGATGAGGTTTCTCACTTTTTCATTTAATCAAGAATTGTTCATTGGGTCCCGACTGTGTGTCTATTAAGGAAGACCCAATGATGGAGAAAGGCTCATTTTCCAGGAACTCAGTATTCCAGTAAGAAAGGCAGAACTCATTGAGACTTGACTGTCAATGAGACAAAACTGCTCATTAAAATAGACTGAAGCCACTGACCCTACCTTGTGCTGTTTTCTCTGTCACTTGGGTCCCACTCCACAGACTGACCATTAATATTGATGTTGTCACAGGAAGGTTCTGTGGGACACTGGGTAGGTGAAGCTGTGACTGGCTTCATCTGTTCTTCCAGATAAAGGTGGTCACTGCTTCATGAGATTTGTAAAATGTAGAGTTTCCAAAATTATAAAACAAAATAGGTGTGTTGGAGTACAGGTGCATGTATGACATGGTACACGTGTGAAGGGCAGTTTAGGTGTCATTGCTCACCCTCACCTTGTTGGAGACAGGATCTCCTGTTGTTCAGTGCTATGTGAACAGGACTAGTTAGTCTCTGGGCTTAGGAAGTGCTCCCATCTCCACCTTCTCCTTTAGGAGCTCTGGAATTCAGATGTGAGCTACTGCATAGGCTTTATGTGGATTCCGGAGATCTGAGCTCAGCAAGTACGCCATCCACTGAGCCACCTCTGCAGCCTATATTTCCTAGTTAATGCCAGTTTTAATTGGTGGGGGGAGGGATACTCTGGCACACATGTTAGCAAAACTCCCTGAGAACTCGACAGTCCTGTTGGGGTGAGGAGAAGAGGCATCCAGGAAGAAGAATCTGTTCAGGGTCAAGAGATGCTTCCAGCCTTTCGGCTCAGTCCTCCTTCCTGAAGATAAAGCCTCTCTTCCTCGTATGTAAGGTTCTGCATGACCTCGGAATGCCATGGCATTGCGCCTCACTCAGGCCTCACTCATCCCAGACAAGCCTATTATACCACCCAAAACCTAAATGAGTCACTTGGGGTGGGGACCTTTCTGCTCTCGGGTGCTTCTTTCCCAAATGCTGCTTCTTTCTCTGACTCCTGTGAAGGAGAGCATCTGAGCTATACCTGCAGAATCAGCTGCCATCACTGTAGGTTTACACTTACACTGGTACTAAACGCTGACTCATAGCTGAGTCATGGGGTTTAGCATCTGAGAAGGAGAGATTGGATGGCAAGGATATGGCTGAGCTCCATCCTGCTCTGCCAGGGCATCAGATGAGCACCAGGTAGGAGGTGCTGATCAGGCCCATAGGATCAAGAAATGTTATCTGGCCACGCAATACAAATAAAATTTCTCTCTTCCTTGAGAATCTGTGATTCTGTCTTAGCAAAATATCTGCAAATAAAATGTTTCTAAATTAAGTCAAAACAAACACGTGGAGAAAAATTATTTTTTTAAAGCTCCAATTTGGTGCTCACTGCAGCAGCTCATATACTAAAGCTCTGATTTGTCTGTGTCTAGTATGAATTTCAGTATCAGGTCAGGCTCCTTAATGCTAAACATATTTGTGTGTACTCTATAATATAATATCTATTGCTATTTCTAATAGCTATTTATGTGTTCAGAGATAGGGAGGGGGTCTTTTTTATACTATACTTTATATGCATTGGACTTAATGTATTTAAACCAATGGTTAAAGTTTTTAAATTATTTTTAATTTGATGTATGCAAAATAGTCCTTAAAAGAATAGTGGTTGGGCTGGAGAGATGGCTCAGTGGTTAAGAGCACTGACTCTTCTTCTGGAGGACCCGAGTTTGATTCCCAGCATCCACATGGCAGCTAACAACTGTAATTCCAAGGTCTGACATCCTTACAGTTATACATGCAGGCAAAACACCAATTCACATAAAATAAAAATAAATATTAACAAAAGAATAGTGGTCAATGGGCTAGTCTGGAGTAAGCCTGCCTCCTGGCTACTTAGGAGGCTGAGACTGAAGGAGCATACCTTGAAGACCTACCTGGGCTACAGATGCACCTCCAGTCCACCTGGTTAGTGAGATCTCAACTCAAAGGAAAAAGGAGAAAGAAGGCTAGGGACATAGCTTAGAGGTGAATTGCTTGCCTACCAGCATGGGGCTCTAGTTTTAATCCCAAGTACCACAAAAGGATGACTATTTTTAAGAGTCAGTTTATAAATTATAGTAATTTATTCTTTATTATAGTTCATTCTGTGGGTAGGGACATTGCTCCATTATTTATTGCTCTGCTTTCCAGGCCCAGTGCATATTGAGAGCTCAGACACATTTATAAAAAAAGAAATATTTGTAGTATCATTTAACATTAATTCATTATCTCGGCCAACCCTCCCCCTTCCTGGCTGAAAGCTAGAAGGTTTCTCCTAAATGTTATGTCCTCATCTGAAAATATGAAAACTAACTTCTTGATTGTGAAGGTTAGAAATAAAAATGCTTTTCCAATATCCCACACAAAATATATAGTTCCTTAAGCACATGGTGCATACTCCCTGGGTGCCTGGCACAGTGTTGTCCTCTGATGGACTGGGGTGAAGATGGACCCGGAAATTTGTCACATTCCATAGTGCATAGGTTCCAATGTCAGTTGTTCTCATATCACATAACAGAAGTCACAGACAGCCCAATAAAACTCCACCTACCTTAGTGCTTTCTGAGGTGTCCGGCTCGCTGGTTCAATCTGTGGCTAAAGGAAGTCAGGACTCAGATGGATTTGCCGGACTCTCCAGGACTTCCAGTCGCAGGGGTTTTTTGTTTGTTTGTTTGTTTTGTTTTGTTTCTGTATAGAATCTTTTCATCCCTCTAGACCTCATGTTTTTTCCTGCCTGTTCTGTTCTCACAGCCCTCATTTCTCATCCATCCTTTGCTTAACTCCAACCCATAGAAATACAACTGAGAAGATCTCTTTCACAAAAGTACTCATCTTATTTCTCTAAGGATAGGCACACAGCAGTCCTGGGAAATTTTTAGGGAGCTCTATAACTTTACATGGGTCAGTGTTATGATTTGAGCTTGGGAAATACAGCTAGCTGTAAGAATTCTATACACAGTGCTTTAGAATACCAAGGGAATAAATATCCCTCAGGCCTCCATACTGGTCCAGTTGATGTTTATCCCCTAACAAAACTTGCTCTCTAAGTATGTGCTTTTCTAGAGCAGAAGGGGGCAGGAGGGGCCAGGATCCTTGTCTGGGTAGCTGTCAAGGTCAAGATAATTATGTGCTGTGTTTCAGTGTGTCAGTGATGACAACACAATCCTGCTTTGCTTCTATGAGCCTTGATCATGTCTTTTTGATTGTTCATAACTATAGAAATTAAAATCAGTATTCTGAAGGTGATTTAATATTTGTGAATTTGTGCCTTTGTTCTAGCATAGGTGCAGCCTCAGGGAGTAACACCCCCCCCATGTGTGTTTGTGTGTGTACAGATGATTTTACACTTATGGAGGTACACGAGCAAAGAGCCTCACAAAAGAAAAAACATGAACATTCCAGAATACTCCAGATCAAAAGGCTCTGGCCTGAGAACATGGAGGCGGATGGGGAGGTGAGGGAGAAAGCCATGGAGTTGGGAGAAGGGTCCCCATCCTGTGTCAAGGATATGATGAAGACTTCAGGTCTTTTGGATTTTCTTAAGGAGACCTGTAGTCACTGGAGTTTTGCAGAAGGATGGGTGTATTGAAATAGAGGCTGCCGCAGGGGGAGCCATAGGGCAGTCCAGGGTGGTGAAGGAATATGGGAGGGTTCTATAACTTTAAGAAGAGAGACTGACAAACTGACATAATCTGCATGAGAAATATGGAGCCAGGACATAGCAGTATTCTGAGGCTAGGTAGACAGAATGGCTTATAAACTCTTTAATATACTGTTCAAAAGTTACAAGCAAAAAAAGATTAGCCCAGGCTAGACCATTTCTGTAACCTCTCCACTAGGCCAGAGGGTACCCTGCCCAGCAGGATTTGTGTTCTAGAGGTAGGTGGAGGCAGGGGACGAGTAAAGAATCTTAGCTCTCTATTTGTTAAAGTTCCCAATCAGCTTGTTCAACTGGAATTTTAAATATACCAAAGTCAAAGCTGAGGATCCAGTGCTCCATGAAAAACAAAGCTCAATAAAATAGGAACACTGAAGCTGGGCATGAAGGCTCATGCCTGTTACCCTACTACCTAGAAGTTAGGGCAGGAAGAGGCTGAGAGTTCAAGGCCAGCCTGGGCTACCCAGTGAGACCCTGATGCTGACCCAAATATATAAAGGAACACATAAGTACATACATAATTTATTAGGAAATGTTGCTGAAATAGAGAAACCCATAGCTGCATTCTGTGCTGCATGCTGGGCCCAGGGTTTTTTGAGATTAAATTGACTTTTGGTCACATTAACTGATTTTAAGGAGGATGCCTGTGTGCAAAAAAGGGTCACAAGACTTCAGGCTGAGCTGGGCACGTGTAAACTTGACCTATAAAGGGAAAGAGACAGGCCTCTAGTTGTTCTTCAATATTTTTTTCTGTAAAAGAAGTTACTGTGATTTCCAACAACTGTAGTTTTCATTTATTTATTTGTTTATTTATTATTTATCTATTTTATTGGCTTTTCGAGTCTGAGTTTCTCTGTGTAACCTTGGCTGTCCTGGAACTTACTCTGTAAACCAGGCTAGCCTTGAACTCAGAGATCCTCTAGCCTCTACCTCCCCAGTGCTGGGATTAAAGGCATGCACCATCTATTTAGATTTTTTAAGAGCAGCTTTGAGTTCACAGAAAATAGAGATTTAGAGCATCCACAGATCTCTTGTCTCTATGTAAGAAGAGCCTCCAAAGCTGGATTTGGGGGCCAATGTCCCGGTATCTAAGAGGCAGCAACATGAAGCTGGAGGATTAAAGGCTGGGTTGGGCTGCACACAGAGTTTCCAGTGCAGCCTGAGCTACATAAAGGCATCCTGTCTCCAAAAGTAAGATAAAAAATGGAAAGAGAAAGAACAAGAAAACCTACCCTCCCTTACTGGAGCCGTACTGTGGTTTAACTGCACCCATCTCGCACAGTGTCCACAGCTTCCGTGAGGGCTACTCTGTACATTCTCTAATGGATAAATGTGGCCACCAATAGAGAGGCTCACACTGCTTTGAAAGCCCGCTAGTTCCTCCTGTGCATCCCTCCCCTTCCCATTCATTAATTCATTCATCATCTGCCTAGTCCTCTTCCATGTAAACATAGCAATTTGTTTCCCCATCTCACCGTTCCGGAAGATCCTGTGGCGCAACCTTATTAATAGGTTTGTTTTGGTTTGAATACACAAAAGAAAAATTTAGTCACTGACCTGGGAATAATGACTTTAAAGCAGCAAGTCCCTTACTTTGTGTAATTGTCCTTGTCTAATGCCAGCTTTGTTCTCTTCTCTATCATTATTCCCACTCCCTTTCTAAAGCTTTCTGCAGTTAACATTTCAGCAAAACTTCTTAAAACCTGCCCCTGGCCTGCCCCTCCCTGATGGCTGTAGGCTAGGTACTACCTCCACCCCCATCAACTCCCCAGCTAGGGAGAGCCCTTTGGCTTTTTTTTTTAATATTTATTTTTATTTTGTATGAATTGGTGTTTTGCCTGCATGCATACCTGTAAGAGTGTCAGATCTTGGAATTACAGACAGTTGTTAGTTGCCTTATGGAGGCTGGTAATCTAACTCAAGTCCTCCAAGAGAACAGTCAGTGGTCTTAACAACTGAGCCATCTCTCCAACCCGCCCTTTGGCTTTTTAAGATATCTACTATAACACTAGAGGCAGGATGCAGCAACACTGAAGGATTAGCAGTGTGGGGGGATAAAGGAGGTAAAGTACCAATGTTTGATTCTGCCCTTCCTGGTTCCCCACTTCGCACACACACACAAATGCATTACTTTAAAGACCAAGGAAAATGGCCATTGTGTAATTGGGTGCTTGGGAAGTTCTTGGCAGAGAAAACTCAAAATGTGCAAGAACTGAACTAAGATACCAGTTTGTCAGGAAAGAGTTCCCCTCTCCTGTGCTGCTTTATCCATGAAGCTATGGGTTGAGCCTCCGTAGGTTTCCAATGACCTTGTCCGTGCCTTGAAGCACAGATGGAGAGCAGGGAACCAGTTCTGGGGCTCCAGGAGCACCTCGGCCTGGCTTTTGCCTTGTCTCATTTTACCATGCCTTTCTAGGGAGCATCTCTTTTCTGGTAAACAGTGTCAGCAGTTTAGTGTGATATTTAGATTTTCTAGTGCCGATAGTTTTCATGGCCCAACTATTTAGAAATAATTGGACTGCTGTCCACATCTGTCCTTCCTGCAGCTCTGCTGAGTTCTGAATCCTACCTGGGACCACCCACCTCCATCACAACCTCAGAGGTGGGAAGGACACAGAAGATCCTAATTTCAGGAATTTGTTGGGAGCCCAGAAGTTCCTTGTGTGGGGTGGGGTGATCTCTTCCTCCGGTTGCTTCAGGGTCTCTAGGAATGAATAACCAACAAGTTAAGACAGAGCTGGTTTCCAGCCGACCCCTTTCTCATGGGAACCTGTCAACTTTACGCAGGTTGTCTTTTCTGCCTGTCTGGCCTCTGTCAGCATCGTAGTGTATGTATTCCAGGGCAGCGAGAGCCCGGCCTATGATATGCAGATCAATAATTGGCATCTTGCTCACTGCCCCTTATTGAACACCCACTGCGGGGGCTAGAAATGGCAGCTGGCAGCCAAAGTGACAAAGTTCCTGCCTCTTGGAGCTTAGACTCCAAAGAATTAGGTGGAAGCAAGGGAGAACTAGGCAGCATTAAGGAAATATAAGGCAGTACGTGTTATACAGGAAATCAAGATGAAGGGCCATGACCAGTGGCAGGCAGAGAGGGAGGGAGGGCTGCAGAGGTGAGGGAGGGAGGGCTGAGCAGGTGAGGGA
>PVIH01013175.1:0-46146 GCA_004025045.1 Sigmodon hispidus
AGTGGGTCCAGGGCAGGTGGGCCCAGGGCAGGTGGGCCCAGAGTAGTGGGTCCAGGGCAGGTGGGCCCAGGGCAGGTGGGCCCTGGGTAGTGGGTCCAGGGCAGGTGGGTCCAGGGCAGGTGGGCCCTGGGTAGTGGGTCCAGGGCAGGTGGGCCCAGGGCAGGTGGGCCCTGGGTAGTGGGTCCAGGGCAGGTGGGCCCAGGGCAGGTGGGCCCTGGGTAGTGGGTCCAGGGCAGGTGGGCCCTGGGTAGTGGGTCCAGGGCAGGTGGGCCCAGGGCAGGTGGGCCCAGAGTAGTGGGTCCAGGGCAAGTGGGCCCAGGGCAGGTGGGCCCTGGGTAGTGGGTTCAGGGCAGGTGGGCCCAGGGCAGGTGGGCCCAGGGCAGGTGGGCTCAGGGCAGGTGGGCCCAGGCTGTGGTCTGAGGCAGAGAGTGAAGGCTGTGTTGGAATTCTGGCTGTTGTGTCAGTAGTGAGACTTCTGAGAAGTGTTCTGTGCTTGTTATAAACTGTGTGACAGACTGTGTGAACTTCAGTTGATGATAGCTAAGACATCCAGGACCCTCTGTTTTTACATCAGAAAAATGGGGTTAACATCTCTCTTGTCTGATAGGAACTTTGGCAGAGGGGAGTGACATTTGAGTGTCAAGTGTCTAAGTTGCTTTCTATTGTTGTGAAAAGGCACCATGGGCTGACTGTTTCGGAGGCTTATAGTCCATAACAGTCATGGTGGACAGCATGGTGACCGGCAGGCGGGCATAGCACTGGAGCAGTTGCTGAGAACTTTTATGTTAAAACAACTACCATTGAGGCATGGGGAGAGCCAATTGGAAGGGCGTGGGCTTTTGAAACATCAAAGCTCACCCTCAGTGACACACCTTCTCCAACAAGGCCACACTCTCTGATCCCTCCTAAACATTTCTACCAACTAGGGACCAAGTACTCAAATGTAACGGCCTGTGGAGCATTCTCATCCCAACTACTACAGTAAATGCTGATTCTGTCAGCAGAATGCATTATCCTTCCTGCCACGGGGTCTTGTCAGTTCCCACACCCTTCTGAAGCACTTGCCTCTGACATGCCTGGTGCCAGCCTCCTGAAGTCTAGTACGGAGGCCAGAAGGTGAAGATATAGGCCTCAGAATGCCAGCTGAAGGAGGGATTTATGGTGCTTCCTGAAGTCTCACAGTGATGGCTTCTCTTGGTTTTGTGTTTTGAGAAAGAGCCTCATGTACCTGTGGCCTTGGACTCACTAGTAGCTGAGAAAAGGGTGACTTAGGTCCACATCTCCCTGTCCCCATCTCTCAAGAGCTAAGATTACCAGTGTGCCCCCTCATGCCAGGTTCATAACTTCTTTTTGTTGAATATTTATTTTTCTTATGTGTAGTGTGTGCATGCATGCGTGCGTGTGTACATGTGCATGAAGGTCCCTATGGAGGCCAGAAGAGGGTGTCATAGAGTCCTCTGGATGGTGGTGAGTTGCCAGGAACAGAACTTGGATCCTCTGGAAGAGCAGTAAGTGCTCTTAACCATTAACCCGTTTCTCCAGGCCCAGTCTACAACTTTTTAAAATTGTGGGTCCTACCTTAGTTCCCCCTAGAAGAGGTCAGCAGCTTGGGAATGTGACCAGATGCACGCAACAGTGGAGTTAGGTCATAGGACAAGATGCTGAGGGACAGAAGGGGATTTTATTAAAGTAGCTAGCTCAACAAGACAGACATTCCAGTCTAAATCCTTATCTTGCTGAGAGACTGATTGGGGGTGTTTATGAAGTGGGGGTGGGTCATATAGGCGGTTGTCACCTTCTTGTGGTGGGCTGGCCAGTCCTCACCTATAGTCATGCAGGGAGTGCTTCTTTGTCCTGCCAAAATTAAGAACAAAGATGATTTCCTTAGGCTATTTGGGCCCCATATCCCATTGCCAACATGCAGCTCTCAACACATTCCATAATAGATGGGCTGGCTAGAGGGGCCCAGACATCCTCTCTCTGGTCAAACTTAAGAACGTGAAAGAAAATATCCCTTCCTCTAATCACTACAGTAGATAAGGTTGAGTGAGGTGATGAGGTCTGTCCAAGATCCAGTGTGGTGCTCAGCTTTGGGGTGGCAGAGGGCAGAGGATGGGGTTGGGGCTGTTGCAGGCGTGAGCAGTATTCCCTGGAGAGAAAGGCAGTCAAGAGAGCTGCCTATCTGGGGAAAAACTTCAAAAATGAGAAATCGGGGACTTGTACAGTCATGTGTTACTTGGGAAAACAGTTTGTAAGTCAGATGCAAAGAGTTCTAACCTAACCTGAGCCATGGACTTCTGCAGGAAGACTCCACCACCTCTAACTCTATCATCGGGGCTTCTTTGCTGAGCCCTGAGGGGAGCAGAGAAAAAAATGGTTGGTAGTCGAAACCTGAAGCCTAGGAGACAGAATCCAAGTGCCCTGATGCACTCTGGTGGACAGGCACCTGTAGGCAGCCCCAGCTTGGGATTGTATTGGTACTGACTGACTCTGAAAGTCTGTAAGGAAAAGGGAACTTGGGAAGTAGAGATTGGGGTGGGTGTCAGGCCTTCATGCTTGGGCTACCCTATTGAGACTGAGGCCAGCCTGGGCTACATGAGAACTCGATTCAAAAAGCAAAAGCAAAACCAAACCCATAAATAAATAAATATAATGGACACCTGGTCCCTGGAAGATATCACGGGATTTCATGGAGCAAAGCAGTTCATCATAGGAGAGTCAAGAAGGGTGATAACAGAGGGTGAATAAAGGTCAGTATAGTATGACCAACATGACAATGGAGGACTCCCAGGAGTGGGCAGACCCCGATCAGTCAAGAGCGAGGTTAGGGGGAGGTGGGTATAGGTGGAAAGGGCACACCCTTAGTAACAATGAGAGGTTCTAAAACAGAACTGGGCCGGCAGCTTGGAAGGTGGATTGCCCTATACTAGAATTCAGTTGAGGTGAACCTACGTTTACCCAGCACTCTCTAAATGCTTTGGTCTGGAGCAAAGAAACAGGATTTTCGAGGCTTCTATGTCACCGGTAAGGGATCTTAATATAGACAGTAAGCAAGAGAGCTTTGCTAGCCTGCTTTGGTGGGACTCTTGAAGGATTTGGAGAGGCTGGAAGGATCGGGTGTGATCTGGGTGACAGGGAGCCCAACGTGGCAGAGCACAGGGCAGGTAGAAGATGATGAAAGGCTGGAGAGTCAGTTCCGCATCTGTTAAACATCTCGCATCCTAGGCTGCAGCTTTGGGATTTATTTTCCAGGCAGTAGACACACGAGGTGCTTTGAGGAGAACATCTGGTTTATGTGGCTGTTGATGCAGGAAGTAAATTCTGGAGTGAATGGAAAAGGTGAGAGTCTGAAAGCAGAATGACTTCAGAGGATGCTGAGTGGCCTTGAAGAGAGAGAGGATGACGGACAGCCTGATAAGTGTCAGGAGTGGGAGCACTGCTCCAGAGGCCATGGGGAGGAGGAGTGGTGAGCTGCTGCAGGAGAGAGAGGCATCCCGGTTCCCCACCTTCTGACTGGCAGGAGTCTCTGGTAATCAGGCATCTTGACCAGCAGAACTGTGTTCCAGGGAGGCTCTGGGGTCTCTGCAAATCAAATCAAAGGCGGATTCCCCAGCTCTCAGGCCTGGCAATTTTCTCCTTCATTTTCTCTTCTTAGAACTCACAAAAATCCTCAACCCCCAGTCATGGAAAAAAGATGCCTTCAGGCAAAAAGGGGAAGGCACTGCCACCACCACCGTTGTCACAGACGTGGAGACGAGACCGAGAACAATCTCTGGTGTCAGCCTTTGTACCAGTAGTGGTGGATCCTCGGGGGCAGAACCAGGATAATATCAGATTCAATTTCTACACCTCCCAGTGTTCCAACTCTCTGAACCCCTTCTACACCCTGCAGAAGCCCACCTGTGGCTACCTGTACCGCAGGGAGACCGACCACACCCGCAAACGTTTTGACATTCCTCCAGCAAACCTGATCTTGTGGCGAACCTAGGTCTGTGACATCCGGAAGTCTCCACCCTGCACCACCACCCACATGGTCCTGGGTCCCAGAGGGAGGCCATTCATTCCTGAAGAAGCTGCGTTTACCTGGGCTAGCCAGGTATGCTGCGGCAGCAGCCGAGGCTTCTCAACCGTAATAAAGCTGGTCCTTCCTTTCCTTGGAATCTAAATGTATAGGGTTGTTATATGGTGAGTGTATTCCAGGAGGGCCTGACCCCACCCCCACCCCAAGAGTATGTTCCTCCCAGGCCCAGGTGTCAGCCAGCATTCCCACTGGCCACACTTGGTGATGCTTCCAAAAACTAAAGCAAGATCCGTCTACTGGCTACATGTATCCTGCTTTTTCATGAGGTCATCTTACTGCTTGTAATAGAGAAAGGGTACAAATACAGTAAATGAACCAGTAAGCCATCCCTATAAAAATGAACTTTGGTTTTTTTTTTAAGATTTATTTATTATGTATACAATATGCAGAAGAGGGTACCAGATGTCATGGCTGTGAGCCACTGTGTGGTTGCTGGGAATTGAACTCAGGACCTCTGGAAGAACAGTCAGTGCCCTTAACCTCTGAGCCATCTCTCCAGCCCGAACTTTGTTTTGTTTTGACAGGGTTTTAGATAGTCCATTCTAGTCTCAAACTTGTTATTTAGCCGAGAATGACCTTGAACTTCTTCGAATCCTCTGCCTCACCTCCCAAGGAATGGGATCACAGACAGGCACCACCACTCCTGGTATATGGAGTTCATGCACAGACAAGGATCCTACAAATTAAGCTACATTCCTAATTGTTTCTGGATTTTTTGTTTGTTTTTCAAGACAGGGTTTTTCTGTGTAGCCCTGCTGTCCTGGGACTCATTCTATAAACCAGGCTGACCTTGAACTCACAGAGATCTGCCTTCCTCTGCCTCCTGAGGCCTGAGATTAAAAGGGTACCACCACTGCCAGGCTATTACTTGCAAGTCTTATGAGTCTATGGTCATGGAGAGTTGGTTGAAGTCAGAGACCACTAAGCCTGTAGCAGTGGCCTGAGCGATGTTCATGCTGGCCTTCCACACCTGTGTTGGTCTCCTTCCAAATCAGTGATTTCAGTGACTATAGAGTCAGTCATTATGACATTTCTTATGCCATGGAATAGCAATTGCCTATACATGGGTTTCTTATGCAATGAGAAGACCAGTGCTTGCCAGCAGCAAACCTGGGTGCATCAGCCATGAATGCCAGTGGCAGTACATCCAGTGGCACACAGAGACTGAACCTGGCCCTAGAACATAGCTCTTGCACATGGAGGCTGAGGTTGCCAGTGGAGTTTAGCTCTTGCACAGAGAGGATCAGGCTATCTTTTTCTGATGGTTAAGAAGAGAAGAAAAGAAGAATCCCTAGGGAAAGACTATGGTGCTTCCATCTGCTGACTGTGGACACTCAGCTTTCAGTGGCTGCCGACCCTGGCTGAAACCAAACCAGCATTCAAGGAACCAGTGTGGGAAGGAATGGGGTCGTCATTTATTATGACTGATTCTACAAACTTGCCTTGGCTTTGCACTTCCAGAGAGTTCTCTCCTCCTCCTCAGACTGTGGCTGCAGACTGAAGCCTCTCTGAGCTAGTTCTGAAGCATAGCTTTCAACCAGGTCATAAGGGACAGAGGTCTCAGATGCCTGTTCTCCAGCTGTCCAGAGGGTGTCTGGGGTGCACACCTTTAATCCCAGGCCTCTGGAGGCACAGGCAGAGGCAGACTAATTTCTATGAGTTCAAGGGCAGTCTGGTCTAACTCCCAGGTCAACCAGGACTACATGGTAAGACCCTATCTCACACACAAAAAGAGACACAACCAACCAAACACATAAACACATAGCATCTGTTCAGCTCATTTCCTTCTGCACAAGCTTTTGGTTAATTTTATTATGACTATCACTTCCTGCATCCCAGACTCCCTCCTAGACCTCTGTGGCAGGATCAGGCTTTACTCTGAGCTAGACCAGCAGTCTTTTCTTCATTGAGGAAGTGGAGATTTTGATGCTCTCCCGTCAATTAATGGCCATGTTTCCAGCTCCCTGAACTTTATTTCCCATCTTGTAGTCCAGGCTGACTGGATCTTGCTGTGGCCCATACGGGACTGGAACTTGGTATCCTCCTGCCTCAGCTTCTCCGGAGTGCTGGGATTACAGGCATAAACCATCATGCTCATCTTCTCTGTTGTCTGCTTTAATCTCATGAAACTTCTTTATATATATAAAATTTGATGTAAAAATATGGAACGCTTTACAAATTTGCGTGTCATCCTTGTGCAGGAGCCGTGCTAATCTTCTCTGTATTGTTCCAATTTTAGTATATGTGCTGCCAAAGGGAGCACGAAACTTCTTTTTTAAAAAACTCATTTGTTACAATTGGGTGAGGTTGGTGGATGCAGCAGAGAAACACTGTGTTCAGTCTATGTATAATTAGAGGTCTTAATTATTTGTTCAATAAATGTTTTCCCACAACAGCGAGAACTGGGTCTTTCTTTGAGAGATGTAGACACTGTTAGAAGCATCTGTGCCCCCCAGACTGTTCAACTGGCCCAGCCGGCACAGGGCAGGGTTCTCAGCAGTACTTCAACTCCATGAGCCGGGGCCTCTGCGCCCCCTGGAGCCGCATTTTGGCAGCACAACTGCCAGGTGCACACTTTAAAGAAACTGCCCACGATCCCACAGGATGGGGTGGGTTAACCCCCAGGATTAACAGTTTGCTCAGAATTCTGTTGTGTCACTAAGGGAGTACCCTGGAGGAACCCTAATCTTCTCCAACCCAACTCTGCTGACCTCCTGTCCCACAGGTCATAACCTATGCTATGCCTACCAGCGTGGCATCTTTGTGAACTCTTCACACCTTTCTATATTCACGCTTGTGCCTCACACTTCCCCATTTTTGTAACTGCATATACTTGCACTCTTCACACACGGCACACACCCATTCTGCAGCCACATTTGTATTTGTTCACATTTCAATCCCCTGCAACTTCATAGTTATACACTTGTTCATTGACAGTGTATTTGAGTTCAAGATTCTCTCAAATGTTCATCTGAACCTGCTCTGGCGGCAGGCCTGTGATCCCATCTACCCACGAGGCAGATGCTTCAACTGAGAGCTGAAGATCAACCTGGACATTTTAATTAGACCTCGTCTCAAAAGAAAAAGGTCCTAGGGAGACTGCTCAGTGGTCAAGAGCTTGCCTAGTGCATGTGAGATCCTAGGTTCAATTCCCATTCACAGACAACAAATCAAGATGTTACTCTTGAAGAATATCAATCACGGGGTCTAGAGGACTCCATTTGGTTCCCAGCACCCACACAATGGCTAACAACAGTCTTCAGACAACATCCAGCAAAGAGCTACAACACCATCCACACAGCCACAAGCACAGGGTTCTGTCCCACTCTGCTGAGTCAGAGGGCTGTTCTTCAGTTGAGCACCTAGAAGAAAGCATGGCCCAACTGACCCCTGACAGCAGCATGTGAGACCCTGGGCTGCAGAAATAAGGGATAATGACTATGTGTGGGTTTAAGCTGCTACATTGTGGTAAATTATTTTGCAGTGTAGAAATCCCATACATCATGTAAACAAAATGTCAGTGGTGCTGAATGGGAGATAAATTCTGCTGAGATTTGGGGATGATCTCTTTTCTACAAGTCTACAGAACTCAACCAAACTAGGAATCTCCTCTTTTATGTGAACAACACACGTTCATTATGAATCACTATAAAGAACAGATGGTTTTTATACACTTTCAAATATTACATTTTTATTGTGTGTGTGTAGTGTGTGTGGTATGTGTGTGTATGTGTACCTGGTGTGTGTATGTATGGTGTGGAGTATGTGTTATGTATGTGGAGTGTGTGTGTATGGTGTGTGTGCTATGTATATGTAGTGTGCATGTGTGTTATGTATGTGGAGTGTGTGTATGGTGTGTGTGTTATGTATATGTAGTGTGCATGTGTGTTATGTATGTGGAGTGTGTGTGTATGGTGTGTGTGCTATGTATATGTAGTGTGCATGTGTGTTATGTATGTGGAGTGTGTGTATGGTGTGTGTGCTATGTATATGTAGTGTGCATGTGTGTTATGCATGTGGGGGGTGTGTGCCACCAATAAGTACACTGGAATGCAGCTGATCTTTACATTGTTGTGCCTGACACTTAACTGTGACTGCAAGGGAATGACCCAAAAGTCCCATTAACACAGGAAGTAGGGCCAGGCCATAAAACCTCAAGACCCACCCTGGTAACTCTCTTTTTTCAGCAAGCCTTCACTTCCTCAAGGACCTACAACTTTCCCAAACACATCACCAGTTGGGGGGACACATGAACCTGTGAGGGGACAGTTCACGTCTTAGTCACAGCGTAACCCAGAACAGGAGCGTGAGATTCCTCTGGAACTCTGAAAGCTAGACACAGAGAGGAAGTGTCCAGCGCAGACCCAGCTTGTCGCCTCCTTCAGCCAACGCTCATGTCTTCAGCAGCAGGGGCCTGCCATCGAGTGCTGGGGATGCCACCCACAGCACTGGCAGGCCTTGATGGTGTGTGGAGCCCCAGAGACCTCTTGTCAAAATCTCCAAGGGAGATAGCACACCCATGGCACTGAGATTTTCACCCATTGACCTTATGGCTCCTGGGTGGTGACGTTTTTTTATCCATGTCATGTATCATTGTTCAAGCTGTTCACTTGCTGGCTTTACAGATGCTGTTATATATTTTTAAGAAACTCAAGGGTTTGGCTGGAGAGGTGGCTCAGAGGTTAAGAGCACTGGCTGCTCTTCCAGAGGTTCCCAGCATCTACATGGTGGTTCACAACCATCTATAATGACATCTGGTGCCCTCTTCTGTATACTGTATACATAATAAATATTTTTTTTAAAAAAAAAGAAACTCAAGGGTTTTGCCATTACAAACTTTTTCAGAGGGTGGTAAGGTGCCATTGTCTGTCACAGGAAAGTGCCAATTGGGTTCGGGGTTCAGCAGCTACAGGAGAATGGGTGGCATGTGGCCTGCTTCGTCACTGAAAACCCTACCAATGGGTAATGATTCTCACAGAAACTTCATCCTTCAAGCCCCCTGAGTAAGGCAGGTCCCCAGTCTCCTCTCCTTCAGCAATTGCTTGCTGCTTATGTCCCCACAGGGAGGGCCTTTGAGTCTTATTCTTGGGAGTTTCATGATCCTTTCTCTCCAGGAGAGGATACTTCAACCCAGGGGAAATGCCAGTGAAGATTTGAATGTGCATGGTTAGGGGTCCCTTTTGGCTCCTGGGCACATGTCTTAGAAGCCCCTAAACTCTGAATTCACACAGCAACTCTCATGTGATTGGATCCCTCAGTGATCCAAATATAGTCTGAATATAGTATACACCTGGACAGCTGCATGCAGCAGACTTCTCAGGGCCCAGTGTGAGAGAAACCGAGTCTATCTTATATATGTTTCTGTTTGAAGGCAAGAGCCAGGGCATTGAGGATGCGGTCAAATGAGAAGGGTATGGAGGTCGCAGGATCAGAGTAGCTGCTGGCCAGCCACCCCCTGGATCCTGTTAAGGGATTAGAGACTGCAAACTGGGTAGAACAATCTTCTCATCTGCAGCTCAAGGCTGTAATCTTGAGACTGCGGGCCTCTAAGCTTATTCTATTTCTATTCCTTGCCAGTCCCCATGGGTGTAGGGATTTGGTTTTAATACCAGTCCTCTGGCATCCTCTCATTTGGATGAGAACTACAGCCTACTTTACATCCCTTTCAGCTGTCTGCACTGGCTGACTGACGGAGTTGCCTTTGCTTAGGCTTGTGAGAAGGAAAGGTGGGTTTTGTAAAACCAAGCTACCCTTGTGCAGGGGGCATTAGGGAAGAGGATCCACCATACGTTCAGGGCATCAGTCCCTTGTGGGTCTGGACCATGGGCAACGTCATGGAGGGCAAGACGGTGGAGGAGCTGAGCAGTACAGAATGCCATCAGTGGTACAAAAAGTTCATGACAGAATGCCCCTCTGGCCAGCTCACCCTCTACGAATTCCGCCAGTTCTTTGGCCTCAAGAACCTGAGCCCCTCCTCCAGCCAGTACGTGGAACAGATGTTTGAGACGTTTGACTTCAACAAGGTGAGCAGAGGATGGGAGGGATGGATGGGTGTGGTTCTTGGCGGATGCCTCTGGAAGCCGGACGCTAACACCTACTTCAGGTTTTCACTGGCTCTGATGCTGACTATTATTGTGGAGCCAAGGATGATCTTCAACACACAGTGATCCTCCTGCCTCAACTTCCTAGTTGCTAGAACTACAAGTCTAAGTTGCCATGCCCAGCGTTAGCCTCAACCACCTTGAGCCATTTGGTTTTTCTGACATCTTGTTTGTTTGGAAGGTAGATTTTGACATCAGAGGCTTGATTTGGCAGATGTTAAGCATCTTCCACTTTAGGCCCTGGGGATGCAACAATAACAAGACCCACTTCACAGTGGAAAACAGAGGTCAGAGGATTAATGCAAAAGCGTTTTCTGTCCTCATGTAGCTTCCAAGACACCTCAGTGGCTTCCTAGACAGTATTAGGACTAGGTCCAGACATTGTGGTCTGGCCTCTGGAACCTAAATATCTAACTCCCAAACTCTCAGCACCTTGGATTGCTTTCCCCAGGGCAATCTGAAGGCGTAGCTGGAGAGCAAGTTGCATGTTTCCAGTCACTCCCCAGACGGCATCGAGGGAGATTTAGGGAAATGCTAGAGGGATAAGCTTGAACCCATGACTGAACTTAGGATCAGTTCACCCACCAGGATCTGCTTCAAGGATGGGTGCTGTTGGTTTCTATTGGAGCTGGGTGTGGTGGGGGCACACATTTAATCTCAGCACTCAGGACTACAGAGTGGGACCCTGTCTGAGATGGGAGGGGGCAGGGACAGAGAGGATACAGAGGAACAGAGAGACAGACCTGCTGGATGGAGCTCATCTCTCAGGCTGCAGGTCATCTAGAAGTCAGATATAATGATAAGGAATCCAGAAGACCTGCTTCCCCACCTTGTGCTGATTAGCAGTTGGGCTGGCCTCTCAGTGATGTGGGGCTACATGCCCACTGTGGTAGGAGCCCTTTGAAAACACCACTGTGGTCATGGCTTCTAGGGAGCAAGAAGATCCTCCTCCTGTGGCTATTTAAAACTCACTAATATGTGAGTTAAGAGGACAAATCGGATTATGAACTCAAGGACCAGCTCAAGGGCAGTGTCCTGGTGTCCGAGGGCTCTTCCAATGGGGGAGCTGAGCCACAGAGCCTGAGATAGGGTGCTGAGGTGAAGGAGTCACCAGGGTGGGCACCCCGAAGTGGTCCAGGGGAGGCAATGGTGCTTCCTGGCCAGGTTGGGAGGAGTCTTAGGACCTTCCCACCAAATGCACTGAAACATCCTCTCTCCATTGGATACAGAAGACTTTTGGGTGGAGACACCTCTGTAGGGAGAGTCCTTCAGGTCACACACCACCCAGCTCCCTACATTCCGCTCATCCCCGTCACTGTGTGCGGTGTCTCTCCTGTCTCGTCACATGTGTTATCTGGAACTCAATCCTTATTATTCAAAGTAAGGAGCTGGGCATGGGCTGCACTTGGCATGGGAAGTAGAGCCAGGAAAATATTCAAGATAATTCTCAGCTACAGTTAGTTACCAGCCTGCCTGGGATGCTTGAGACCCTCTTCCCACCCCGCCTGGCCCCAAAGCTCCCTAAACAACAGAAAGGTCAGTCAGCTTCTTGTCTCTTCCCAGCCTGTCTCCTCATGACGCTACACACCTTCCCTGGGGGCTTAGTGCTGTGGGAACCCTCCTCTTCCTCTGGAGCAGTGATTCTCAGCCTTTCTAACTCTGGGAGCCTTTAGTACAGTCCCTCCCATTGTCCTGACCCAAGCCATAAATTATTTTGTTACTACTCATAACTGCAATTTTGTTACTACTGTGAATCACAATGTAAATATTTTTGGAGGCAGGTTTTTCCCAGGGGTTGAGAACCCTGCTCTGGAGCGGCTGGCTCCTGCCTCCCTTGTTAGAAACCTCTGCCCAAGTTTCACAACCCACTCCCTGGTTTCCTGGTTTAAACCTTATTAAGAAAATTGAGTCTGGCTCCATTTCTGCCTTCCCTAGCCATGGCTTCAACCCAGAGCAGTTTCATTTATTTATATTTATTTTGGGGCTGGAGAGTTGACTCAGTGGTGAGGAGTTCTTGCCAAGGACTTGGATTTGGTTCCCAGCGCTCTTCTCATGCTAACGACCTCCTGTTCCAGGGGATGCACCTCCCTCTTCGGCCTCTTTGGGCAATGCATGCATGTGGTGCACAGATATGCATGCAGGCAAACACCCACATGCATGAAAATTAAATTAATTTAAAATTTTGCGTATTTAATTACTTGTTTTCTGGTGCCATCATGAGCTAACTCTGTCCCTTCTAGTCTCACTTCCTTTGCTGGGATGTGAGCTCTGTGAGGACAGAACTTATCTTGTTTATTGCTGTGGCACCGGGTCTAGGACAGTGTCTGGAACATGTCAGGTGCTTCTTAAGTATTAGTTATATTATTATTATAATATTAGTGGCTATATGAGAAAACCCAAGCTTTCTATGGAAATATGGATTTTATAATATACATTAAGTTAATTCAGCAATTATTACAATGAAGAGCATAGCCAGGCATGCCAGCGTACACTTGCAATTTCAGCACTTAGGTGGCTGAGGCAGGAGAATCACCATAAGTTTAAGGCCAGCCTCAGCTGTGTAAGAAGTCTCTGACACACACACACACACACACACACACACACACACACACACAGAGAGAGAGAGAGAGAGAGAGAGAGAGAGAGAGAGAGAGAGAGAGAGATTGGATAATACCCAATACGCCTTCTCACAAATGAATAACTGTGTATTCATCTGGCATCATCAGAGCACAGTTTAAAAGCCTGGTCTGAGACAGGACACATTGCTGACCACTTAACTTCCAAAGAAGACTCGTTCGAATGACAGCCTGAAGGCAGGGTCTCATGTAGTCTAGGCTAGCCCCAAAGTCATTACCATTTTTTTGAACATTTTTGTTTTTGATTTTTGAAAAGGGTTTCTCTGTGTAGTCCTGGTTGTCCTGGAACTCTGTAGATCAGGCTGGCCTTGAACTCACAGAGATCCACCTGCCTCTGCCTCACTGACTAAATTTTGCATCCCCCCTTTTTTGTGCATCACCACACCTGGTTTATACCATATCTGGAATCAAACCCAAGACTTTGAGCTCAGCAAGCCTTCTGCTAGCCAAGCTACACCCCAGCTCTGCTTTTGTTTATGTTACAGGGTCTCACTATATAGTTAGTTCAAGGCTGGCCTTGAACTGTGTCTGATGCTTCTATCTGCCTCTTGGGCACTGATGTTACAGGTGTGTGCTACCACATGTCACTATCCAAGAACCTAGCTTTGTAAATGAAGTTTTATTAAAGCATACTATGTTCATTTATTTAAGAATTATAGGGCTGGGATAATCTCAGTGGTAGAATGCTTGCCGAGTACGCTCAAGGCCCTGAGTTCTGTGGATGCAGCATAGTTGGTAAAGTGTTTGCAAAGCATGTTCACCACACAGACTGGCTGTGATGTGCACACCTGAAATTTTTGCACCCAAGAGGTAGAAGGAAGAGAATTAGAAATTCAAAGTGTCATCCAGGCTATGTGGGAGCTGAAGACCAGCAAGGCTTAGAGACTTCTTTAAGGCTTGGGTTTCTATTCTCAGTACTATTAAAACATTGTCGTGGCTACATTGAAACGTCAGTGGCTGCCCTTTGACTGCAGGAATGAAACACTGATTCATCTGACCCTTTTGAAAAAAATTAGCCATTCCCGTGAGAAGACCTGTGGGTGTCAGGGGGGTCTCCTGCCAGAAATACAAATGAGAGGGCAACCAGGTAGGCAAAGGAGAAGCCTTGCCCTGCTCTGGCTAGTCTTTCCAGGACATGGCTGTGCAGGGTTACCACACCACATGCAGACCCATGTTGTCCTTGTGGTCTGTATCTAAGTGCTGGTGTAGAGTTTCCAAGAGCCAGTTTCAAGGCAAAGCTTTGTCATTCAGTTGTGTGCCTCATCTCTCTGAGCTTCAGCTTAAATGGGGACAGAAATGGGCACTCCTGGGATGAAATCAGCAAATGGAAATTCTCAGCACAGGAAGTCCATGGAAAGTGCTGGAATAAAAGGACTAAGGGGCTAGGGAAACAGCTCAGCAGTAAAATGCTTTCCATGCAAGTGTGAGGGTCTGAATTTGATTCCCAACACTCATATAAAAAGCAGGATGCACAACTGTAACTTTAGTCCTGGGAATGGGAGTCAGAGATAGGTAGATCCCCGGGGCTCACTAGCATCCAGTTTAGCTGAATCAGTGAGTTTTAGGTCCCATGAGAGATTCTGTATCAAAAAATAATGTGGTGAGCAGTAGAGGACACCTAACATCAACCTCTGGCCTCCAAAAATACAGGCACAAACACACACACACACACACACACACACACACACACACACCACAGCTGTGCTGTTACTGAAGAGAATCCATTTCACAATCTCATTTATTTAATTATTTTTTGAGATGTGAGTTTATGGTCTGATATTCAATATATATCCCAGTCTGACTTAAAACGTGAAACAATCCTCCTGCCTCAGCCTCACAAGTTATTGGGATTACAAGTGTGTACCACCTTGCCCATGGCACAATTTTCAAAGTTCACATTATCTTGCCCATCTCCACTGAGGGCATGAGGACTCAGTGAGGCCCTGTGACTGTCCAAAGGTCACCTCTTTCCTAAGATCTTTTTGGCTTATTCATTCTTTGTAGTCATCACAACAGTAATTTAACTCCTTGTAAAAATGTTCATCAATATAAAAAGACAAATAATGAAAATCAAGGTACCAGGGCTGGAGGCTTGCACTCTTCCCCCAGCATCCAGGAAGAATGGCAGGAAGATCCTGGGCTTGAGACCAGCCTGGGCTACATAATAAGACCCTGTTTACTTACTGTTTATTATGTGTCCAGCAATTTTCTTTGTCCTTTAAGCATTGTTGCCCGGGGGCCTTGTCCCATTCTGTTGGCCATTCCACCCACACAGACACAGACACACATCCATACAGACACACATCCCTACAGACACACACCCACACAGACACAGACACACAGACACACACCCACACAGACACAGACACACACCCACACAGACACAGACACACACAGACACAGACACACAACCATACAGACACACACCTACACAGACACAGAAACACACCCACACATACACATACTCACATCCACACAGACACACACCCACACAGACACACACCCACACAGACACAGACACACACCCATACAGACACAGACACACACCCACACAGACACATACTCACACCCACACAGACATACACCTACACAGACACACACCCACATAGACACACACCTACACAGACACATACTCACACCCACACAGACACACACTCACACAGACACAGACACACACAGACACATACTCACACCCACACAGATACAGACACACACTCACACAGACACACACTCACACAGACACACATAAACAAAAATAAATAACTAGAAACATTATTTTATGTGTTTTGGTGTTTTGCCGTGGGTGTCAGGTCCCCAGGAACTGTAGTTACAGAGAAGTGTGAGCTGCTCTGTGGTTGCTGGGAATTGAACTAGGATCCTCTGGAAGAGCAGTCAGTACTCTTAAATGCTAAGCCATCTCTCAAGCCCAATAAATATATTTTTTTATTTTATTGACTTATTACATGCCAGAAGAAGGCACCAAATCTCATTATAGATGATTGTGAGCCATATGATGCTGGGAATTGAACTCAGGACCTCTAGAAGAGTAGCTAGTGCTCTTAAGCTCTGAGCCATCTCTCCAGCCCCTAAATAATTTTTTTAAATAAGAAAGCTAACAGAACTAAGTGTGGTGGCACATACTTTTAATCCCAGCACTCAGGAGGCAGAAGCAGGTGAATCTCTGAGTTTGAGACCAGCCTAGTCTACAGAGTGAGTTCAAGAACAGCCAGGACTACACAGAGAACACTGTCTCAAAATAAAATTAAAAAGAGAGAGAAAGGCAAGAAGTATCGTTCAGTGCCTTACAGTGCTTTGTTGTGCCTGGTGCTCAGCCACGGGAGCTCAGTTCATCAAAAACCATCCTGAGTCCGTACCATTGCCGCTATTCTACATCAGGAAGTCCAGTGCCATAGAGAGGACATGCTAAATCCTTTGTTCCACATCCTTAAACTCAGAGACAGCCAAGAAGCAGAATTCAAACCCACAGCTCCAACACTGTGCTCCTGTGAGAACACTGAGCTCCGAGTTCTCACAGTCTCTCTGCACACAAAAGGGCTCAGTGGAGCTTGAAGCCAAGAGGAAAGAGCCTCTACCTGATTGGCTAGCAACTCTAGAGCTCTCCAGGGTTCTGACAGGTTTGATTGACAGCCTCTGAGGAAGAGGTGGCAATCTTGAAGTGTCCAGAAAGACAGATATTGGTGGGACAATGATCTGACCTCTGCTCCCTTTTGCTTAGCATCTGAGGGCTTTCAGATTCAGGGGTGGGGTGGGGGAATGAGGGGAGAGAATTGGGTAGAGGCCTTGGGGCGGGATTCTAGCTGAAGTGGGCGGGGCTCTGAGTAGGGTGGGCGGAGCCCTGGTGTGCTTGTGCGATCTCACCCCTCTTCTCTCATCCAGGATGGCTACATTGACTTCATGGAGTATGTGGCCGCGCTCAGCCTGGTCCTCAAGGGCAAGGTGGAACAGAAGTTACGCTGGTATTTCAAGCTCTATGACGTCGATGGCAATGGCTGCATAGACAGGGATGAGCTGCTCACTATCATCCAGGTAACTCCAGGCGCAAAGGGTTGGGCCAGTGGTGCATGGTCAAGGGAAGGTGCCCGGGCTGAGAGCCCCAGGATAGACAGTGCAGCCCCGAATTGGGGTGGGATTTGGAACGGAGGGATGATGGCTTTCTCACCGACTTCAAGATCTGGCCCTCAGTTTCCTCATTAGTATTAAGGTGCTGCTAAAGCTCCACTTTTTATGTGTGTGTGTGTATGTGTGTGTGGGTATGTGTGAGGCCACAGGAGGGTGTCAAGTGTCTTGCTCTGTCGTTCTGTCTTATTGAGACAGGGTGTCACACTGAAGCTAGATTGGTGGCCTCCAGCAGGCCTCATGCTCCACCCCCACCCTCATCCTCCGACCCTGGGGTTATAGGAACAGGACATCGCCTGGTTTTTTACCTGGCCAGCAAGCACACTTTTACTGCCATCTCAGCATTTATTTATTTTTTGAGATGGGATCTCACTATATAGGCCAGGCAAGCCTGGAACTCACAGAGATCCACCTGCCTCTGCTTCCTGCTGCAGAAATTCAAGGCATGTTGCTACAACACCCGCCCTTTCTTGTAATGACAAGGTCTTACATTATAGTGTAGTGTAGACTGGTTCACAGCTACTTGTCCACATTGACCTCGGATTTGAGACGAATGTGCCTCAGCATCCCAAGCGCCTGACGCCCTAGTACCACGATCTCCACTCCCAAAAGCTCCTGGGTTCTGACAAGGTGGCTCTGCTTCCACTCCACTGCTGAGATGGACCCTTCACTGCTGTCTGTCTGTCCTCCCAGGCCATCCGAACCATTAATCCCTGGAGCGACTCATCCATGAGCGCGGAGGAGTTCACAGATACAGTGTTTGCCAAGATCGACATCAACGGGGATGGTGAGGGGGCCCGAAGAAAGGATTCCCCAGGGGGTGGCAAGAGAGGAGAAAGAGAGGGGGTCTTCTGCTGGTCACCTCCTCCACCCACCTCTGCTCTGGTTCAGAATTGGATTTTTTGAGATCCCTGCGCCAGATCTTGGTTCTGGATCCCTTACCATTGCCCCCAAAGCTGTCCTCGCCCTTTGCAAGCATCCACCTTGAGCCCTGGACCACTGAGATCTCATCCTGAGAATCCCTTTCTCTCCACTCCAGGGGAACTGTCTCTGGAGGAGTTCATGGAAGGCGTCCAGAAGGACCAGATGCTCCTGGACACACTGACCCAAAGCCTGGACTTGACCGGCATTGTGCGCAGACTCCAGAATGACGAACAAGAGGAGGCAGGCGCTGGCGACCCTGCAGCAGAGGCTGCGGGCTGAGCCCACCCTGTGGCTTCTGCATGCTGAGGGTTAGCCCAGTGCCTGATGCGGTTGTTTCGTTTTTGTCTTAACATTACATAGAATGTCCTGAACTCAGAAGCTTGGCTTGTTTCTTTGGGTGCATAGTGCCGGCGGAGAGCAGTGGACTTGAGACCTCGGCACCGAGGATGGTCCTTTTTCTCTCCTTCCTGGTTGTTGCTTCCTGCTGCTTTCTCTCTGTCCTGATGTCCCTCTCTCGACCCCTCACATCTTCTTGCCCAGCTTCCCTGCAGTATTTCCCAGGCCACGTTCTTTTGGATATAGAATCTCTGGGAGAGCCCTGGAACTCTAATGGAATCCGGGCATAAGCTTACAGACTCTGCCCTGCCCTGGAGCCTGTTTGTGTGGCTTCAAGTGATGAACAAACATTTATCAAGTGTCTAGTATTAACTGAAGCATCCTCTAGCCTGCTTCATCCACCTCCATGATTGGGGTAACAAATCTCCTTTCTGCCTGGGATACTAGTCATATTTTTCATGAACTGTTTCCATCTAAGTGATTTCTTTCTTTGTTTCTTCCTTCCTTCCTTTCTTTCTTTTTTTTTTCTTTCTTTTAAATACCCCCCGCCCCCTGGCTGGAGAGATGGCTCAGAGGTTAAGAGCATTGGCTGCTCTTCCAGAGGTCCTCAGTTCAGTTTCCAGCAACCACACGGTGGCTCACAACCATCTGTAATGAGATCTGGCGCCCTCTTCTGGTGTGTAGGCATACATGCAGGCAGAACACTATATACATATAATAAATAAGTGTTTAAAAAACTTTCCCCATACCCACCACTGATCCCCTTCCAGCCTCTTCTCCTGGTCCTCCACCTCTCCACTCCCCCTTCACTCCTCAGAGAGGGCAAAGCATCCCTGCATGATTTCTGAAGGAATCTTTATAGCAACACCCACCCTAGGAAATCCAAACCCTATGGCTGAGAGCTGGCTCAGCAGTAAGAGCTGCTTGCTCTGGCAGAAAACTTAGCACCCACAAGGTGGCTCACGAACATCTGTAGCTCCAGGCCCAGGGGACCGATTCCCTCTCCCAGCCTCTGTGGATGATGCACAGACATATGCAGGCGAAGCACTCATACACATAAAGAAAAATAAGATTAAAAAACAAAACAGGAAGCTCCTCAAGTTCAAGCTGGGCACAGTGGTGCACAGCCATGACACCAACACTCAAGGGGGTGAGGCAGGAGGATTGCCATGGGCCCCAAACTAACATGGGCTTCCAAAACAGTCTCAATTGCCCACCCCACAAACAACAATAAAACCTGGGCATATCGGCTCACACTTGAAATCTTAGGGCTCCGGAACCTGATGCAGGAGTTCTGGCTAGCCTGGGCTATAGAGTAAGCTTCAGGCTAGCCTGAGCTACAGTGTGGAGTCTTCCTCAAACAAGCAAAGAAACTTCCCCTCAAGCTCAGTAAGCTTACTTTATTTTAACATTAAACCATATCTACTCAAGGTATAGCCAATAATCCAACAGGCTCCACAGGAAATCCTAAGCGTGGCACTGGTCCCACTTCCTGTCCTCTGAGGTGTCTCCCCCAGCTGCACTGATGGAAAGGGCAGAGGAGGGCAGAAGGGTTGATCAGGCAGGTCCCTGGACATCTAGCATCTATATTGAAGTTGTACAAATTATTATTTACATGACAATCTAGAAACTGTCTAGTCAGCTTGCAGGAAGTTAGGAGGTCCAGTAGTAGGTGGAGGCAAAGTCTGGCCTGGAACCCAAATGTACGGGGGCCTAGTTCTCCCCACAGATGAAGAGGTGTCGCCACCCTTACGGAGGGAGGCATGTGGGCTTGACTGTGGTAGGGTCACCCTGGAGATGGAGTGAGGAGGAGGAACACGGAGCAGCACTGAGCAGGGCTGAAACCACAGGTACTGTTTGCTCCCGCCTTTCCATTAGTCAACCCCATCGAGAACACCGGGAAGAGGGATGCTCAGGGGAGGCGAGCTGTGTCAGGAGCCTCTTTCTGACCTCTTCCTATCAATCTTTGTCCTCCACCTCACCCCTCAGCTGCCTCATTTCCACTGAGAATACCTAAAGATTATAGGGAGCCCCACATCTCCCAGCCAAAGCCCGGTTCCTTCAGCAGCTGAGGAACACTGTAACAGGCTTCCCCTACAATGCTAGAGAATCCTGAGACTAGACTGAACCAGTGCGCTTTCTCAGACCCGGCAGCCATTGCTCCTGCCTTAGCTCTCCCACACTGGGAATATCAGGAAGTCCACACCAAGCAAGAGTGGGTCTGAGCCAACGAGGCCTTCAGGGGCCTCCTGCTACTTTGAAAGCCTGGGCCCCTGAAGGCCTAGAGGGAGTCTGAGTTCCTTCAGGATCGGTCCCCAGACCCTCAGAACATGGCACTTCTCCTCCTTTGCTGAGTGATCCAGCCACCAGGGTTGAGATCCATCTGGAGCATTTTCATTACCCACTTGTCACGACGGGCACCTTCAATGAACTCTGTCAGAGACAGCTGGCCTGGGCAACGGAGAGAAATGGTCACAACAGGGAAGGCTGGGCTGGGCATATGGGGAGGGCCCCTTCTGTAAACCAGACTGAAGTAGCTTGTCAATTCTGAGTCTATAGGAGTCTCTTGAGACTCACAAATTGTGTGTGTCTGTATGTGTGCATGTGTGACTGTGTGTGTATGTGTGTGTGCCTGTGTGTATGTGTGCGAGTATGTGTGTCTGTGTGTGTGAGTGTGTGTATATGTGTGACTGTATGTGTATGTCTGTCTGTGTGTGTCTGTGTGTGTCTGTCTGTCTGTGTGTGTCATGTGTGTGTCTGTATGCATGTCTCTGTGTGTGTGTGTCTGTGTGCATGTGTGTGTGTGTGTGTGAGATGCACTCAAGCTTAAGCATGCATAGAAAAGGCAAAGGACAATTTCCAGTCTCATTCTTCAGGCAGGAACTACTTTTTCCTTTCTTTTTTTTCTTTTTTGAGACAGGATATCACTGTGCAGCCCTAGCTGGCTTGGAAATCCCTATGGAGTCCAGCCTGCCTTTGAATTTACAGAGATCCTTCTGCTTTTGGCCCCCACCTTTATTATATTATTATCATATGTTATGTGTCTGAAGATTAAGGCAACAACCTGCAATGGTTGGTTTGCTCCTTCACCTGGGGATTTAATTCAGGTTATCAGGCTTGGTGACAAGTGCCTTTATCTACAGAATCATCGCTCGGGTACCTTCTTATCTTCTAAAAAATATATTTGGAGAGATGCTCAGTGGTTAAAAGCACTGGCTGCTCTTACAGAGGACCCAGGTTAAATTCTCAGCACCCACATGGTTGCCCACAATTTCATAGGTAACTCCATTTTCAGAGGGTTCAACACAGACATACATGCACGAAAAATACTCAAATACATAAAACAAATTCAAGTCTGCTTAGCCTTTATCAGTCCCTCTCAGAAGAGTTGTACCCTACAAATAGGTGCTCAGATGTTCTTAGTGCCCTTTGGGATCCCATGTCACCCTTTCCCCAGCGCTCTCTTACCATCTCCATTCTCATCCACCAGGAGAAAGATCCTATCCACGACCTCCTCGGGTGTGAGCAGCTGGCCTTGCTGCTCCGGGTCCAGGTCCACCCGGCAGGCTTTCTTCAGCTTGTAAATTGCCTGCCAGAGAAAAAGAGCCAAGTTCCTCTGTCAGACCCTCAGGGACTTGTGTCCCTTAGTGCTACCTCCCTGGTGATGGCCTCCAAGCTGAGCATCCCATCCTTGTATTACCTAACCAGATACCCTGGTTACTTTTTGTTCCTTTGAGACTAGAATCATCAGGGAAGAGGGAGCCTCCACGGAGAAAACCCCTCTCTTATACAAGGTTACTGGGCACTTCAGCATTTTCTTTATTAATGATGGATGTGGGAAGGTCAGCCCACTGTGGGCAATATCACTCTGAAGCTCATTGACCAGCCCACTGTGGGCCATAGCTTTAAGAATGAAGGGCTGGGGCTGGAGAGATGGCTCAGAGGTTAAGAGCACTGACTGTTCTTTCAGAGGTCCCGAGTTCAATTCCCAGCAACCATATGGTGGCTCACAACCATCTATAATTACATCTGGTACCCTCTTCTGTATACTATATACATGATAAATAAATCTTTAAAAATAAAATAAAAGCAGAGGGGTTAGAGAGATGGTTCAGTAGTTAAGAACACTGGCTGCAGGGGCTGGAGAGATGGCTCATCGATTAAGAGCACCATCTGCTCTTCCAGAGGACCGGGGTTCGATTCCCAGCACCCACATGGCAGCTAACAACTATCTGTAGTTCCAGTTCCAGGCAAACACCAAGGCAAATAAATAAATAAATAAAGTTTAAAAAAAAGAACACTGGCTGCTTTTCCAGAGAACCTGGGCTAGATTGTCAATACCCACATGATTTTTATTGACTTGGTTTTATGCTAATTGATCAGGACTGTCAACTTGATTGGATTGAGAGATTTGTTAAACATATCCCACATAAGTGAGGTGTTTTCTAAAGCTAAGCAGATCAGAGGCTCTGACAGAGTGAATGGCTTAACCCACTGACGGACACAAAACCTTAGTGGACTGTGGAAGGTAGACCACACAGTCTCTCTAAGGGTGTCTTTGATGGGTGTGTCTTGGTCTGGCTACTTCCAGACTGCCATGGTGTGAGCAGCCTCCCCCCATCACATGCTGCAGTTACCATGGTATTCTGCCCACAGGTGACGGACGAGTGAGCCCTCTGATCATGAGCCAGATCAGTCCTTCCCTCAAATACTGCCACAGCTGCTAGAATTTTGACTCAAAACTGTTCTCTCAGGCATTTGTCTCTTTCCTTTTGTGACCGAGTCTCAGTCCAGCGGAAGCTGGCATGGATTTCATCAGACAGGGTGCTCTGGTCTTGAACTCTCGACCTTCATGATTCATGTGTGCTGAGACTGGGGAGAGAACTTTGCTTTTCATCTTATTCATTTCCGGTTTCTAATGTCTTTGGGTTTTATTTTTTTCTTTTTAATTTCTGTAGGAGGCTTCTTAGATTGTTGGCATTCTGGCTTCCTTCTCTCAAATTATTATTATTGTGTATGTGTCTAATAGTGTGTGTGTCGAGGGTGTTTCCTGTATGTGGAGGTGAGAGGTCAATCTCCCGGGCTCTGTTCTCTTGCTCTGTCTACATATAGATCCCAGGGGCTGAACTGGAGTCTTCAGGTTGGGGGCAACCAAAGAGCTGGGCCATCTTGGGGGCCCCAGATAACACATTGTAAATGATGTCATCACTTACCCCAACTCAGTGCCAGGTGGCTCCAGCCCCAGAAGTGAGAAGGGGGTAGGGCACACTTACAGACAGATACTGACCTCCACAATGTCCAGTAGCTCCAGGCGGTCGATGCAGCCGTTGTGGTCCTTGTCATAGATCTTGAAGGTCCATTTGAGCTTGTGCTCCAGGGTGCCCCTCAGCACAAGGTTCAGGGCCGCCACATACTCCAGGAAGTCAATGGTGTTGTCCTGCATTGAGTGTGGACAGCGCTGATCCCAGACCCCAGTCTCACCTCCCTAGAGAGCTTGGGTGAGTCCTAGTGACTCAGCACTTCCCTTGAAGCACTTCCCTTGAACCCCAGAGGCCTCTGTGTTGCTGTGCACGCTGTTCCTCACCCTTCTGTGTAGCTGGGACAGCAGGCCCATGCCACCAGCTCTGGAGAATTGTTCTTTGTCATTTGTCCAGATTTTTTTTTATTGTTATAGTATTCTCTCTCAACACAATTCAGTTTCCACAATAACCCCCATGCTTTCTGAGGCACATTCTGACATAGGTTCTTCCTGGTATAGCCTCCTTCCCCTTGAGGTCATAGAGACTCTGGGACACCTCTGGCTGGGGATAATCTCATCTGTGCATAGGTCAGCAACAATTACCTGCTGCAGCCTGACATGGGTGGAAACACCCATTTACTCAGCACAGGCTTGAGGCACCCGGAGATTAGCTGTGGTGGCTCTCCCAGGCTCAGCTGTGCTCTGGCCCTGCTGCTGTAATCAGGAAGTTCCAACTGGTGCCTGTGCTGGAGGCCAGTCCAGAAAGGTCAGCAAGTAAACAAGGAGAATCTTGACTGACAAAAGAGATGTCTTCAGCTGCCCCTTACATTTTTTTGTAGATTTATTTATTTTGTGTTAGATGTAGGAATGTTTTGCCTACATGGATGTATGTGTACCACATGTGTGTCTGGTGCCCATGGAGGTCAGAAGAAGGCCCTGGGTTACATGGACCCGGGGACACGGATGGCTGTGAGCCACCATGTGATGCTGGTTATCAAGCCTGGCTCCACTGACCTTCCATCTCTCCAGACCCATCTTTCTTTTTAAAAACTCCATCCCTGGGCTACTTTCAGGAGGGGGAAGGGAGAGAGGAAGGCCAGAGATAGAGGGCTGAGGCAGGGGGATCTCTAGTTGTAGGCCAGACTGGACTACAGAGTAAGACCCTGTTTCAAAGCAGACAGGGGCTGGAGACGGCCCAATGACTAAGAGCACTTATTCTCACAGTTCTCAGCACCCACAAGGCAGCTCATAATCATCTACAATGCCAGTTCTAGGGAATCAGATACCTTCTGACCTCCATGGTCATGGGCACCAGGAACACACCACACTACATATGCAAACATGCAGACAAACATTCATATACATAGAATAAGATAAATCTAAAAATAACAGCAAAATCCCAGTCCTCTGAGTAGGAACATTGGACCCGGAGTTGGACACCTGAGCAGTACCTGACCTTGAGCAAACAGGTTCACTTTCTTCAGCTGGATGTGTTTGTGTGACACAGGGTCTGTGTAGCTAGTGCTGGCCTCACACTAGCCATACTTTCCAGAAGCCGAGAGGCAGCATATACCACCACACCCAGCTGTCAATGTACCATTTTCCACCCCAGTTTTCTCATCATTTAATTTAATTTAGATTAAAAACTACACCCCTCCCTGGTGAGGCTCCTACAGCCTTGAGAAGAGGAGGAAGCAGACCTGTGAAGTCTGAGGTTGGCTCTGTGCCCTGTAGGTGTTTCTCGGCTTATCTCAACAGAAGAGGTTCTGTGGTACTGAAACCACTGAGCCTACCCTCTGACTGGGACTAAGGGTGCCCTTAGACCTCAAGTGGCATTCCACTGAGTCAGCTTGGCACAAGTTCTTCTGCATGAACTTCCTTCAGATTGCCTGTGTATCCCCTTAACTCAGGAGCTAAAATAATCTTTACTCCATACTACAAACTGCAGGACCATGAGCATGGTGGCACACGCCTTTAATCCCAGCACTCAGGAGGTTCGAACCCAGCCTGTCTACAGGGAGAGTTCCAGGACAGCCGGGACCAGAGAGTGAAATCTTGTCTTAAACAAAAATCAAAAATGAAAACAAGACAACAAAAAGAACCTCAGGACACTTAATCAGACAACCTTCATAAATAGTCTTTTTCTTTCATGTTTTTTCTTTTAAAAAATTACTTATTTCATTTTATGTACATTGGTGTTTTACCTTCATGTACATTCATGTGAGAGCATCTGATCTCTGGGAATTGGAGTTACAAACAGTTGTGAGCTGCCATGTGGTTTCTGGGAATTGAACCTGGGTCCTCTGCAAGAACAGCCAGTGCTCATAGCTTTGAGCAATCTCTCCAGCCCTCTTTTCTTTATTTTTATTTATGTGTATAAGTGTTTTTTGCCTGTAAGCACATGTACCACATGTGTGCCTGATATCTGTGGAGCCAGAAGTGGGCTCTGGATCCCCTGAACTGGAGTTACAGATGGCTGTGAGCTGTCACGTGGGTGCTGGAAACTGAATCTGGATCCTCTGCAAGAGCAGCCAGTGCTCCTAACCACTGAGCTGTCTCCAGACCCTGAGTTAAAATACATTTGAAGCAAAGCTGGAGTGTGGCAGAATTTAATACAGACTTTACAGACAGGGTTAAGAGAGAGAAAGACACTTGGGAAGAAGATAAGAGACTCTAGAAATGTGGGTCTGGACTTCCCAAAGGACAGTAGCCTTGGGTTAAATCAAGACTGGCTCCGGATAGGCTCGGTCTATAAGCTGGTTTCTTCCCTAGCACCTACACAAAGGCCGGGCATGGCGTCTGGAGAGGTGGCTCAGTAGTCAGGGCAGCAACTGCCCTTGCAGAGGACCTGAGCTCTGCTGTCAGCACCACCGCCTGTAACCCTGTCCCAGGGATCCATTGCCCTCTTCTGGTCACCATGGGCACTGCACTCATGTGCACAAACCCACACCCAGCTTCCAAAAGAAAACATGAACTGTAGTGGCATCTACTTGCTGGCTCAGTGCTGAGAGAGTGGATGCAGGAGCGTTTCTGGGTTTACCGACCAGTCAGCTGATCCTAGCTGGTGACAAAGGATGGGAGAGAGCGGGGTTGGGGAAAACGGTGAGAAAGGGCGCGGGGCAAGGAGAGGAAGCAGGAGAGCGGAACTGTGGCCCCACTCTGAGGGGTCAAGGATGGGAAGGGCACCGGGTGCTGGTCCCAGGTCCCCGCAGAGCTCCTTACCCCATTCTTGTCGAAGGCTCGGAACATGCCCTCTACATACTGGGTGGCCTCCTCATTGCCCGTGACCTTGAAGAAGCGCTTAAACTCGTGCATGAAGAGGGTCCCACTGGGACACTCCACCACAAACTTCTTGTACCACTCCTGCAGCTCAGCCACGTCCATCTCCCCGGAAGCCTCCGCCTCCTCCCAGCTAAACTGTTGCCCCATCTTGGCCTTTCCAACGCCAGGAAGCCAAGCCCGGTGCTCCTCTAAGGCCTCGGCTGACCTTAGGCTCCGGCCCTCAGTCTCTGTCGCCTTGGTTCAAGCAGCCCTTTCATCATCTCCGGGAAACTGGACTTGATTGGTAGTGAAGGGACCGACCTCCAGCAGGGGGGTAGCCCAGGCCAGCTTAGCTGTGTAAGACCATTAGAAGATTCCCGAGTGTCTGACCTCCAGATGGCTAGCTCCCTCAGCCCCACCCCTCCCTCCACAGGTTGGGTGAAAGGCAACAGAGAAAGGCGACATAAGAGCCCTGGGGGGCTTCTTGTCCCACCAAATGGCTTCCTCACAGATCATGCCTGAATCTTGAGGTTTTCATTTTCTAGTTTAAAGGCCAAATGCTTCTCATTCCCCAGATGTCACTCAAGCCCGGTTCTCTCCCAAGCACTAACAATCAGCAGAACCTAGAAGTGTGGGCTAAAGTATCTTCGATACTTTAAAGGCCACAGGAACCTGTTTTAGAAGTATTTACATATTCATTATTTTGACCAAGTATATATTCATTACATATTGAATCTATTGTGCATGGTTATAACCCCAGTGCCGGAGAGCAGTGCTCTGGGCTACCCTGTTGACACAGGACAGACCACTCCCCATGTCAATAACAATCAAATTACATACTTATGCTATCTTTTAGATTTTTGAGACAGGCACTTATATTGTCGCTCTAGCTGTGCTAAACTCACGATATAAACCAGAATGACCTTGGCACAGACCTATAATTCCAGCCACTTAGGCAGGCACAGAAAAGTATATGAATGAATCACATAGATCTACCTGCCTCTGCCTCCTGAGTGCTGAAATTAAAGATGTAGTAGTCTACATACTTGGCTAGATTTTATTTGTTTGTGTATATGTATGTGTGTATCACATGTGTGCAATGTTTCACCTCCTAGATCTGGAGGTATATTCATTTCGAGCACAATCCTCTGGAGCTGGATTTACAGGCAGTTGTGAGCTGCCCAGCACGGTGCCGGTATCTGAACTCAGGTCCTCTGCAAGAGTAACATGAGCTCTGAATCACTGAGCCATACCTCCAGCCCACCAGAACTTTTTCCTTTTTAAAGTGGGCATGGCAGTGCATACTGTGATCCCACCATCCAAGGGAGGCTCATTTTGGAGTTGTTGAGGATATGCTCAGGCCTGACCTCATCTCTCGATGACCTTTGTCACTTGACACCCCGATTTCCTCGAACCTCACCATTCAGGCACCATTGTGTCTGCTGCCATCCTTTCTGTGTGTGTGGAGGCCTGAAGAATCTGTTCTCTCCTGCTGTCTTGCTGAGTCAGGTTCCAGGGACTGACCTCAGGTCATCAGTGACCAGCACCTCTGCCTTCTGAGCCATCATCCTGCCCTTGATCCCCTTAATTGTAAAAAGCATCACCACCTCCCCCATTAACCTGTGGTCCAAACAGCAGCAGCCTCTGGGAATTAGTTAAGTACAGAATTTCCCAGGGGTCCACTCCTCGAGAACTGACCCAGGCACTTTGGGGTGGGGCTCAATGCTGTTCTGAAAGCCCAGCAGGGCTCCCAAACACAGCAGAGACTGAAGGCGCTGGGCCTTGCCCCCACCAGTTGCTGCCTTTGGATAGTCTGTCAATATCTCCTCCCTTCTAGTTCACTTAGATTAACCTCACCCCTCCACTAATTCATCAGCCACAGATGACACTCGCAGCTGCGATCCTCTGTCATTGCTCATGTCCTGTTCCTGGCCCAGCTCAGCCCTCTCAGTTTCCCCCCTGGATCTCTGACCTCCTGTCTAACCCTCACCTGGCTAGGCCAGGTCCCCACTGAAGCTGTCTCCTGCCTAGGCTGACCCTGGCCTGCACCTAGGAGGCTGAGAGCTGCTAGAGAAGACTGGGAGATCACGGTGCTGCCTGCTTCTGTCACCCTACATATGCTTCCCCAATGAAGTCATACTCCCTCAAGGTGACGGTAGTGCTCCCTGCCCTCACAGCCTCCACTCATCCGCAGAGACCCTAGCCTTTGCCTGAATTTGGTGTGCCTGTAGAGGAAGCTGGGGACATGACTATGTTGAGGCCGGAGGCTGGAATGCAGCAAGGTGCTATACTGTACATGGAAAGCTGTAGGAGGTTATAGCAAGACAGCGGGGGGGGGGGGGGGGTGTATGACTCATTCTCTAGAGCACACTGCTCTGAGAGCTAGGAAGGGTGGCTCATGAAATAATCCCAGCCCTTGGGAGGCTTAGGCATGAGAGTTGGGAGTTCTGAGCCAGCCTGGACTATATAGCAAAGCTTTGCCTCAAAGGAAAAATAAATTAAAAGGGATAGAAAAATGGTTCAGTGGTTAAGAGCACTTGCTCCTCGTTCAGAGGACCCTGGTCCAGTTCCTGGTAGCCACTTGGTGGCTCATGCCCACTTATGATTTCAGTTCCATGGACTCCAACCATCTCTTCTGGCCTCCTTGGGCACTGCATGCATGTAGTGCATATATATATATATGTATATATATGCAAACACTAATCCACATAAAAGATAAACCTTCAAAAATTAATCATAAGAAGAAACAAATTATATGTGGACCTGTTGGCACAGACCTATAATTCCAGCCACTTAGGCAGGCACAGAAAAGTATATGCTTAAGGCCTTAGTGAAACAGTGAGACTCTTGTATGAGAGAGAGGGAGAGAGAGCGAGAGAGAGCAAGCAGGTTTAGTTTAGGAGTGAACACTTGTTTAGCATGTATGAAGTCCTGGGTTTAACGCCCAGTATCCAGGAGAAGGGAGAAGAAAAATAAATTCTGTGCATGCAACACAACTTGTTTAGTCTCTGGCCGAGGGACCTCAAATTGGTTGGGTTTTCACGTGGGCCAGTTGCCCATGACCTGCCCTATAAATACAGCTGACCTATTGGAGTATAAATATATCACTTTAAAGAAGATTACGCATCCATAACAGGGAAGCATAGCTTGAAGGGGTAACAATAGTAAGGATTTGAAGGGGGCGGGGCTAAGCATGGAGCAGGGCATCTGCAGGGAACACTGGGGCCCGCGGGCGGGCGGGCGAGCGGGCGGGCAGCCAGCTGCGCATGTGCACCAGAGACACTGACTGTGCCAGGCCTCGCTGAAGCCCGCTATCAGCTTCCATGCTGCCGTCCTTCCCACACAACCGCGTCTGCCTTGCTGACCCAAACACTACTGTCCCCTGACCCGTGGCCTGTGCCAGCAGCAGGTCCACCAGAGCCATTGAGTATCTGCTCCTTTGCTTACGTTATTTATTCCTTAGGATCCCCTCACCCCAGTCAACCTTTTAATGAGAAAAACAAACTGTGAAGAGGGAACTGAGATAAGGTTTGAAGATATTAACACAGACATTTGAGGTCTTCAAAGTCTCCTTTAAAAATTTATATGGCTTTGCATGTGAGTATGTGTGAACATGCATCCTGCTGCACCTGTGTGAAGTGAGAGGGGATTTGGGAAGTTAGTTCTCTTTCTTTTTTGTCATGGGGGCTCCAGGGATTGAACTCAGGTTACCACAGGCCTGGCCACAAGCACGTTCACCTGCTGAACCATCCTGCTGGCCCAGTAGAGTAGGTTTTTGCGTTTTTTTTTTTTTTAAATTATTTATTTATGTGTACAGTATTCTGCCTGCATGTATGCCTACATTCCAGGAGGCACCAGATCTCATTACAGATGGCTGTGAGCCACCATGTGGATGCTGGGAATTGAACTCAGGACCTCTGGAAGAGCAGCTAGAGCTCTTAACCTCTGAGCCATCTCTCCAGTCTGAGTTTTCTTATTTTAAGACAAGATGTATTACACAGCCAAAGCTGGTGTGTGTGTGTGTGTGTGTGTGTGTGTGTGTGTGTGTGTGTGTGTGTGTAACAGCACCTGTTGAAGCCAGAGCACTTCTGGAGTTGGTTTTTCCTTTCACCGTGCTGGTTCTAGGGATCAAACTCCAGTTGTCTAGTTGAAGTGGCAAGTGCCTTTGCCCGATGCCATCTTGACAGTCCGCAGCCTGCCCCCACTTCCTTTTTTAAAGGCAGGGTTCCTCTGTGTAGCCCTGGCTGTCTTAAACTCAGCTCTGTAGACCAGGAAGGCTTGGAGCTCAGGGAAATCCACTGGCTGCCTCCCAAGTGCTGGATTACAGGCGTGTGCCCCCGTGCTTGGTACAGCCTCTTGTATTCACTGTAGCTCAGGCTGCCTTAGACTCAGCCCTGCGCCTGCCTCCTCAATGCTGTGCTCACCACACTTGGCTCACAGCCCCTGTGGGTCCTGCATTTGTCCGTCACTCACCTGAACCTAAATCAATTTCAACATTTCTTGCCCCAGGTTCATCTTTCAACCCAGTGACTGAGCAGGTCTTTAAGCCACGGCTCTCTCTGTTGTAAAGGGGTTAATGCCAGCATATGCCTTACTGTTATTATAAGTCAGATGACATCTGTATATGACAGCTACCTGGGAGAGACTCAGCATTGCCATAGTGACTATAATGGGTACAGCACATGTGTCCCATTCACTAGCCAGCTCTAAGCTAGTCTCTCTGCCCCAGTTACTTAGTAAATACCTATCAGGAGCCCAGCTCTGTGATGCTGCTTTACCTAGACTAGTACACGAAGTTTAATAGGTAGGTAGTTCCCTACATCCCACTCAAGAGTAAACTCAGGCTGTGGTAGGGTTAAGTATCTGGCTATTAATGGAACACTAATAGACAGAAAGCACAGTCCGCTGACTAATGGGCTCAAATAGCGGCTTCACGCACCTGCGGCGGCTTTCTTCTTGTGCTGCACATGTCCGTGTATGTGGAGGCCAGGGTAGAGGCTGGGTCTTTTCCTCCATTGCTTTCCAGGCTTCTTCCATGTTTATATATAAACATATATGCGTTAGCACATGCACATGAGTGTGTATGCACAAGGGTGTGCACATTGTGGGGGCCAGAGTTTTACATGGGATCTGCCTTACTTAGTGGGAATGGTCTCTCAGAGCTCACTGACTTGGCTCTTTGCCAGGCAGCTTGTTGGGGGATCTGGCCTCTTTCTGAGGCTGAATTGCATACAGATGGGTCACCATGACAACCTGGTATTTATGTGAGTTCTCATGCTTACATGGTAAGCACCTAACCACTGAGCCATCTCCCTAAGTCCCTCTACCTTAGTTTTTGAGACAGGCTCCGAGTCTGGAATTTGCTAATTTAGCTACACTGGTTGTCAGCAATTCCCAGGATATTTCTGCTGATTTTCCAGTGCTGGGGGTACAGGGATACACCACTGTGCCCAGCTTCTTTATGTGGCCATCAACTCTATCTGTGAGATTTTAAAATTTCATTTTCACTTAGTGTGTTGGGCATGCATATGCACAGGTCAGAGGACAGCTTCCGGGGTGGTTCTTTCTTTCTGGGGAGGTTCTGGGAGTGAACCTGCGGGTCAGGCTTTGCAGCAGTCTTACCCAGTTCACATCTTGCCGGCTCAAGATCTGACTATATATGACCACACTAAGGAACTTGGTTTATAGGTATTCGTCTGAAAGCAACTGAAAATGGATGTCCACACTGAAGTTGTCCCTGAGGATTGGCCCTTGGCGGCAAACATTTATCCTGTTACACTTTTATTGTCTATAAAAAAAAGTCCCAACTCCTATGTGTGGGTCCAGGTTTCTTTTTAGTAGCCTTTTGGATCCAAGTGTGTCAGACTGCTGAGCTACCAGACCCAACACTAGTTAGTCCTGCTCAGCTGAGCAGCTAGCTCCCAATCCGGAGGTTTACATCTGGACTAAGTACACTTCAGGCTTACCTTGTAATGACAGCCAACACCTGAGCAGAAGGTCACAGAGGCTGGGCTGTAGTTCTTTCTGTGGTAATGACAGCCATGGAAGTCCAGCATATAAGCAGTATGTATTCAGAGCACTGACATCTGCTATGAGGGCGGACAATTCAGTCAAGGGAACAGAGAAGGAAACCACACAAGACACAGGCCTCCTTATGCTTCAAAAGAAGTATTCTCCTGGGGCTGCCACACTTTACTTACCAAGCCAAAAGCCACAAAACGCACCAGTTTCAGTCTGGTGTAGCCTTGCCTCACTCTGGGCTTTGCCAAATGAATCTCACAGATAGCAGGTGTCTCCCTCCACCCAAGGCAGGGACACCTACCAAACAAGAACTGGGATCCGCAAGGAACTGAAGACAAACACTTGCGCCTAGCAGTGCTTGCAAGTCACTGGTTCTGCTCAGTCACTGGTGTTCAGCACAGAAGCTCAGTGAATCACAGAAAGCACAAACTCTGTGCAGTGGCCATGGGCAAAGGCTCTACAAGTCCCTGGGTTACAAAGCCCCGTGTCCTAATGTCTCTTCAGTTTCTGAAACAGCACTGTTATGGGTTAGCAATGCTGGGCTGCACGGAGGAGAAGGGTAAACTTCTCACAGGCTGCGTGGGGAGCTGCAAAATAAAATGTGTGTGTGTGTGTGTGTGTGTGTGTGAAAATGTTATCACTCATTTTCTGTGGAATAAACAAGTAAACAATTTATTTGGGGGGGCAGAGACAGGAGGATCTCTGTGGGTTTGAGAAATAAAAATGAATGAATGAATGAATGAATAAAAATAAAATCAACAATTAGCAGCAGCTACACACGTCTTTAAATCTGGATATTTTATTTCAAGTCATACAGCAGTCTGCTAATGTCTGTCCAGACCAGAACACAGTAATGTCAGGTAGGAAAGAAGAGATACAGTGTTTCTTCCAAGACCAAGCCTGCCATACCGGATCCACCCAAGGACTCAACAGAGCAAGGTCAGGTGGCTTGACTCCCCTCAGCTGGAGCACGCTCCCTAACTCTCAGGCCTGCTCAGTTTGGATCCAGGCACAGGTGGCATTCCAGAAGCTAGGACTTGCTTTCTTCCTTTTCCTCGGTGAGTGTTTCCCACATCGGCTCCTTGATATGTTCTGGCAACTGCTGCATCTCTGTCTAAAACAGAAGCAAACCACACTGGGATGCAGTGTGGACTTTGAAATGAACTGTGTCAATAGCCTAGATCTATGGACCTGTCACATCCTCCTGCCTTGAAGGCTCTCAAGAAGGGAGCAAAGAGCATGATGCACAAGCAGCGTGATCCCTAGTGACCTCTGGGTAGGGCTGTCCTGTGGCCCCCAAATCTAAACAACTATTAGGGAGACTTCCAAGGTGGCTCAGTGAGGATCTGGGCAGTGGTGGGGTGGGCCTAACCAGTACCAGTGTACCCCAGGCCCTTACCCCTACAGCTATGACAAAGCTATTAGCAAAACAATGCAGCTAGCCCTCCAGAGGCAGGAATTCAAGTCATACCTTTGTTACTTCCATGGCAACCCCTTCGGGTAGGTTTCGCTGTATGTATTCCAAGTAGACGTTGGCTGTGCATCCAGTCAAATGTTTTAACTAAAGCAGAAAAATGAAGATGTCCTGCCACAATGCTGGATCACAGATCTTTGCCACTTTCCACCATGTTCCCTTTAGTGAGATCTAGGAGGGCTGGAGCCATGACTCAGTAACTATGAGCCCTGGGTGCTCTTGCTGCTCTTGCAGAAGACCCATGTTCAATTCCTAGCACCCACACAATGCCTCACAACTGCCTGTAACTTCGGTTCCAAGGGATCCAATTCCCTCTTCTGACCTTGGCTGGCTGTAGGCACACATGTGATGCACAGATGTGTGTAAGCAGACACTCATAGACAAAAAATTAATAAGACTTAAAAAACCCAACAGCACAAACACATAGGAGCCAGCAGGACGGCTCAGTGAGTGAAGGCACTGCCCTCCAAGCCTGACAGCCCGGGTATAATCTCTGGCACTCATGTGGTCGGGTCAGAGGGGAGGACTGGACACTAGCTGTCCTCTGACCTCTGCACGAATAAATGTCTTTGTTTTTTAAGACAAGGTTTCTCTGTGTAATCCAGGCTGTCCTGGAACTCATAGACCAGGTTGGCCTCAAACTCAGGGATCTACTTGTCTCTGCCTCCTCAGTACTGGGGTTAGAGGTGTATACCATCCCCTCCTAGCACACATACATAAATGTTTAATGACTGAGCTTGATGAAGCCTGTACAGTGCTTCCCGCCTGCGCACACGCCTGTCTGGTTAACTGCTGCCAACCACTATGATGGACCTGCTTCAAGCGAGCTACAAAACCTCATTCTATGTCCCACCAATCTTAAGAAACAGGCTCCATATCATTCCCACTTTGAAGCACTGAGCCACCTCTTCAGTCCTTTCCTTTGCTTTTTGAGACAGGGTCCCTATATGCAGCAGTGTAGCCTCCAGCTTGGCTGGGCCCTTCTGTCTCCTAGTGCTGGGATTACAGGTATCCTCTACCATGTCTGGCGAGATCTGTGTAACATCTACTTTTACTATGCTTTTTGTGTTTAACCCAGACTAATACTGAACGTGCTACACACCCAAGGATGACCCTGAGTCCCGATCCTCTTGCCTCCTCCTAAGTGCTGGGATGACAGGTGTGAGCCACTGTCTTTGGGTGAACTGTATAAAGCATTCAACAGGACCTCGGAAATGTATGAGGAGTTATCTCAGGGCTTGTTTGCTACGCGCTCAAATGCTGAGCTGCCAACAGCCCTGCTCTTTTTTGAAGTTCACACGGCTCTCAAGGGTGGCTTAGCGTCTGCTTTTATGATTGGAACCTTTCATGAGAACAAGAGCCACCTTCCAAACCCAGTGGGCATGGGCTGGCTAAAGGGAAGCCCAGTGAAGTCATGCTCCATGCTAAGGAAACGTTTTGGTGTTCTGCAGATGCATGATGGGCTGAATAGGACCCACCTCTAAACATCTGTAGAGCGTTCTCATCTCATATTGAACTCTGTGCTTCTTGAAAATGTGCACTGACTTGAGCAGAGTGAATCGCTCTATTTTCCTTGGTGGTTCATGTCTGAAATTAATGGACAGGACAAACTTCAGCTCAGTGATGTGACACGTGAGTCACCGATACCAAAGCATCGCTCCCGAGTTCTGCAGCTCAGACTCCTCAATTACAGGCTCTAACTGCCACTCATTGACTCCATTTGTCAAGCTTCATCTGCAACAGCTGCTTTCACAAGTCTCAGGCCAAAATAAATAGTGCAGACAGTCAGAGGAAGCAGCTCCACCCCAACCAAACAGTGCCATGCAGAGTGAGCACATCTACGCTTATGCCATCTGACACCTCCTACGTCCCTCGGGTATGCACAAGATGGGCAACAGTGCAAGACATAATTGTGATATCTGCTGTGTTAGGATAATGTACGGACACAATGACAAGCACAAAACAGCCTGTTTGGGAAACAGTTCAGTATTCTTTTTGCTACAAGGATAGGCTGGCAAAGCCTCTGACGAGCCCTGTTCAGCACCAGAAGGAGGTGCTAAGAGACAGTTCTGTTTTCTCTGCAGTGACTTCAAGGCTTCATGAAGCTCACCTTACCGGAAGCTCTCAGGAGGTGGTATTGCGCAGGATGGTTGTACATGACAGAGGTGTTAGCCAATGAATCATCAAGGCCAAAGAGTCTAACCGGAACAGTGCCTCAGAGCCTCCCTCTCAGGGAGGTCCCAGACAGGCTTCCTGGGTTTACATATGTCAGTGCAATTTCTAGAAATGGTTTCTTTATTTTCCCTGTTTACTCACTCTAGTACTTAATGATTTTAGCAGACACAAAGCGACACTACTTTTCAGGACAAGCTTCAACTTTATCCACAATTTATCCTATTTTGCAAACTGAGACCTACCCGAGAACACAGTCAGGTTAGGAAAGGTCATACTCACACGTTAATAGAAATGCCAAGTTCTTTAGCAGCAAGCATGGCAAAATATTCATAGCTGTCTAATACAGCCTTGTCGTGGGCTTTCACTAAAATGGACAGGCGTTTATACAATGTGTCTGGCTCATCAGAAGTGGTTATCTAAAATAAAAAGAGAGGTTTTGGTTTTTGTTCTTGTAATATTTACTACCAGCAAATTTAACACATTATTGATCGAACAACTTCCAAGTTTACTAATAAATGAGAAAAACGACAAGCAATGTTTTAAAACTATTGGCTTAACTACCTCCAATGCCACAGAGGTCTGCAAAAGAGACCTTCCAAACCTGTCAAAATCCCCCGAGGACCAAACAACCTTCAAGGTTACTGTAAAATCACTATGAATGTTCCAAATTAATTACTACTGAGCCCCAGATACTAGTGAGAAAGGATGCAGGGTCTGCTAACAGGTGACCTGGTTGGTAGGCCAGGCCTGAAAAGCTGTCCACTGGCAGCTGGCTGATGAGAACCGATGACTTCCTAGGCCCTCCTGTGCTCCTGTTTTAAGGTAGGGTAATGACACTTGTGCTAAAGCTCATGGCATTTCTGTGGGAAAGACACAAATTAAAGTGCTTACACATCATGAAATACTGCTACACAACTGTTAAACATGGTAATTGTTATACAAAGTGCAGCTAGCTCTACTCTTCCCTTTTTATTAGGATTTATTCATGTATGGTTGGCCTGTCTTCAGACAGGAATTACTCATGTCTAATTAAGATGTTATGACACTGATGGGATCTTCCACACTAATACTAAAGACCTTGGAAATAATGGGCTTGACATTTCTGACTTCTTCCAAGAGGTGAATTATCGTCATTTCCCTCACCCATTAAACTGGTAAATGTTATTCCTAACCCAGTGAGTCAGGGTTAAATTACTTCACCCTTGAAAAGAGAGCTACTTAATAAACAGGAAGGCAGACATCTATTCGCAATTATTCCAAATAAGATGGTTGGAAAAACAGAATTAACTAATCTTTAATTCAAAATTGGGAATGTAGAGAGGGTCTACAGTCCTAAGATGTGTTCTGTTTGATCCTTGTAGGGTTTATTTTATTTAAATTTCTGTGGTATTAGTTCTAGGCAAGAACTTGATTACTGAGCTAACCTCAAGTTCTCCTATTGGTTTTTAAAGCTATTGTGAATTCACAACAAATCTCAAAAATTTTCTGGAGATGTTTTGTGAGATCATTATCAATTTAGCTTAAAAGAGTCAGATAATTAAGATTACAAGGTCTGATTTCTCAGAGGTCCTCAAATGGCCAGGACAAATAGTAAAAAAAACTGTTTGTGTATATGGTGTCTGTGCACACTCAAGCACTATGGTATGTCCAAGGATAACTTCTCCGCTTCTACTATGTGGGTTCTGGGAAATGAAGTCATTTCAGGGTGATGGTGAGTGCCCCTACCCACTGAACCACCTTTCTGGTCTTCTATGTCATCAGAACAAACCTTCTAAGTGCAAAAACTTGTCTATGTGCATGCCATGGCACACATGTGGAGATCAGAGGACAACTTGTGGGAACAGACTCTCACCTTTTACCATGTGCATCCTAGAAATTACTCTCAGGATGTCAGGGTTAGTGATAACTGCCTTTACCTACTGAGTCATCTCACTGGCTGAACCATGTATTGTGAAACCCGGTCTCTCACTGAACCTGTCTCACTGACTGTCTCAGCTTTCTATGTGTATGCTGGGGATCCACACTTGGGTTCTCATCTTACATGGCAAGCACTGCCCACCCCTCTGCCACCTCTTACATATGGGCATGGTCCTAGAACAGCTGAGCTGGAAACCAGCATTTATTTATACAACATCATAGATATACCTCTCCCCCCCAAAAAATTTATTTATTTATTTTTTATGTATACTGGTGTTTTGCCTGCATGTGTGCCTGTGTGAGGATTCCAGATCCCCTGGAACTGGAGTGCAGACAGTTGTGAAGTGCAATGCTGTGCAATTTTTGTACACTGTAAAAATTTTGTCACTCGGGCTGGAGAGATGGCTCAGAGGTTAAGAGCACTGACTGTTCTTCCAGAGGACCTGAGTTCAATTCCCAGCAACCACATGGTGGCTCACAACCATCTATGATGACATCTGGTACCCTCTTCTGTACACTGCATACATAATAAATAAATAAATATTTTTTAAAAATAGTTAAAAGAAATAGTTGTATACTGTGGATGACATGACTCCATGTGCCTGAATAAAATACACACACACACACACACACACACACACACACACACACACACATCAAACTAAGCAGAGGGCTACACAGAGAAACCCTGCCTTGAAAAAGAACAAAAAGAAAGAGAAAAAAAATCTTTAAGAGTTAGGAGTGATGACACACCTAACCTTATCACTTAATACAAGGCAGAAGGATTAGGGGTTCAAGGTCATCCTTGGCTACATAGCTAGTTAAAAGCTAGCCTGGGCGAACAACAGCACCTTGTCTTAATCTCTACAAGGTCACATAGCTACTTGTGTATTCCTGCTGTGCCAATGATCTTTATCAGTGTGAACAGAGCACTTTGAATGCCTAGAAATCACTTAAAGGCTACAGAAAGATTATTGTCCTGTAATACCAAGGATTCCACATCACTATTGTACTCCTGAATTATGCTGAACTAAGAATAAGAGAGTGCTCATTACCAGTTATTTGGGATAAATATACATTCCTTTGGGAATTACTTTATAGCATAGAAAACAGCACAGGCACTCACTTCCAGGGACATCAGACAGTCTACAATGTACATCTGCTGGCATTCTAGGATAAAGATGCACAGGTGTTTGGGAAGTAGGCCAGAATGAAATAATCAGGAAAAAAAATGAAAGTGTTAATTAACTCCTTTTGCTGTTAATTTTTTTGGAATGAGGTTGCATGTAGCTCAGACAGGCCTTGAACTTGCTATGCAATTGAGGATATTGTACCTCTAGTTCCTAGGTGCTGGAGCCAGAGGCCTGCACTGCCATGCACTGCCTAAAGGTGGGCTACCTACCGTAGGTTTGCTCAAATCCTTTGGAATATCCATGTGCAGGTTTGACAATGGTGCCCACTTCATACTGGTGCTACTGTATGGGGAAGAGAGGTCTAAGTCAAACATCATAGAACCCCATTTTCTAGCACAATTAAACAATTAATCAAGTAGAATACTTACAGCAGAAGGCTACCAGTTTGGGCTGTCCTGCTCTTGGAACCATTTACAGACAAATTCCCCAATTCCTAAAAAGAAATGGAGGGTAGGTGTCAGAAACAAAGTCAGCTCCCAGAGCACTGGTAGTTTCCACCTGAAGTCAAAGTGCTCAGTTAAGGGTCTCGATTTTCCTGTACAGGAAAAGAATCACATTAGATTCATCCAAACCAAAGTGCTTACTGCTCTTAGAATCATGGTTCAGTTTCCAGCACCCACAATCTTCTGTGACTCCATTTCCAAGGCACCTGGTGCCCTATGGCTTTCATGGGCACATTACTGTCTCAGAAACAAAACAGAACAACAACAATCTTTTAAAATTACATGTCTGGGGGCTGGAGAGATGGCTCAGCGGTTAAGAGCACCGTCTGCTCTTCCAGAGGACCCGGGTTCGATTCCCAGCACCCACATGGCAGCTAACAACTGTCTGTAGTTCCAGTTCCAGGCAAACACCAAGGCAAATAAATAAATAATAAATAAATAAAGTTTAAAAAAAAATAAATAAAATTACATGTCTGTATAATTCAATCTGTTAACAGCTGGAATAATCTTTGCTTGGCTAAAGCATCTTGCCTGTAAAGAAATACAGCACACATCACCCCCATATTACTACTGGGCAAGGTGCCCTAACTCAACACTGCTCAAACTCTTTTAGTGAGCGCCCCCTGGTGGAATCGTTTTAGGAGGCAGCCGGTACTCTTCACCCAATCACCCTTTAAACATCCTTGAGATTGAACAGTGTAACCCTGAAAAGCAGCAAAATAAATTTTAAAAATACAGCAAAGATGGAAATAACTGGGAAGCACAAGTAAACTTACTTAAACAACTAACGGGACATTAAATAGCCTGATTTACACAGCTAGTGTATTCACACCTTTAATCCAGTACTTGGAAGGCAGAAGCAGGAAGATCTGAGTCTGGGCTTATAAAGCAAGTTCCAGGACAGCCAGAACTATATAAAGAGACTGTCTCAAAACAAACAAACATCAGCCCCTGCTTCTGTTTCCTTGTTCTTATGGTGTGAGACAGCAGCTTCCAATCTTGCTGGCTTACAAGCAGGAACAGAAGCAGGTACAAGGTAAGAGCACTGGTCATTCCTTACTACACTTTCACAGTAAGCTCTTCTACATCAGTGATCCCAAAGTCTAAGAAGCATGACACTGCTCAGTCATATTCTACCTCTCAAGTATTTTTGTTTGTTTGGGAGACAGGGTTGACTGCAGCACAATCTGGCCTCAAACTGGATAATTACAGTGGCCTTGACCTCCAAGTAAACCATTGTGTGAACCACTGCACCTTGCTTTAATCTTTCTCTGAGAGCTTGGAAAAATGCAGATCTGGCTGGAAAAAGTTTTCTTATAAGTGCAAAGATTTCAGTCGTTAGCATCATATTTTTCTTTTAAAAAGACCTACATTTTTATGGATGTATCTACATGCATATATGTGCGAGTGTGTGGTGGCTGGAGGAAGGTGTCACCCTCTGTCAGTCTCTACCTATTTCTTTAAGGCAGGGTTTCTCCCATCCCCAAACTTGAGCAAGTGTGAGCATGAAAGCCCTGTTTCTTAGGCGGCTGCCAGGATGAACCCCAGCCCCCACAGCTGTATATCAAGTGCTCCTACCCCTCCAGGACCACCTCTATAGCCCCAATATATTTCTCATAAGACCAGTGGTTATGACACTGTGGCTAGAACCTCTCATGAATCCTTAAGACACTTTTAGGAGGCCTGAAACCAAAACTGTTTTCATAACAACACTAAGACATAACTTGAGACTTTTCTACTTTAATTCTCTCACTAGTATACAGTGGATGTTTCCAAAGCTGCATGAGTTGTACCATATGATAAAAGACAGAATGCAGGAACGGAAAAAAGCTGCTTCTTCTATGAGGTCAGATATTAAAATATTACTCTTCATTATATTGCTTTTGCTTTGAAAAGTTTTTCTAAACTGTTTCAACATGTGAAGACTCCAAGGCTGGATGGCTCAGCAGTTCTTGCAGAAGACCTGATTTCCACTGAAGGCAAAGACTGTAGTTCAGTGGCAGAACCATTGTCTGCTGTGGGCAAGGACCTGGGTTCACTATTTAGTATGAATTTTTTTTTTCTTTTTTTTTTGAGACACAAGCTCATAGAGCCCAGTCGGGTTTTTTTTTTTTTTTTTTTTTTTTTTTTTTTTTTTTTTTTTTTTTTTTTTTTTTTTTTTTTTTTTTTTTTTTTTTTTTTTTTTTTTTTTTAAACTCTGTATGCAGCTGGGAATGATTCTGAATTTCTGATCCTCTTGCCTCAACCTCTCAAGTGCTGGTAGTACAGGTGTGGGCTGTCACTTCTGGTTTATGTGATGCTGTGCAACCAACCAAGGGCCACCTTTAGGCATATTAGTCAAGCACTCTAGCAACTGAGCTACATTTTTGTTCCTCCGTTTTTCATTATTTATTTTTACTTTTTCTTCATGGTTCTTTTTTTTTGGGGGGGTGGTTTGAGACAGGGTTTCTCTGTGTAGCCCCCGCTGTCCTGGAACTCGATCTAAAGAATAGGCTGGCCTCGAATTCTCAGAGATCTGCCTGCTTGTGCCTCCCGAGTGCTGGGATGTTTCTTTATTTTTGGAGACAGGGTCTTTATATGCAGACCAAGTTGGTGGCAATCTTCCTCTTGCTTTCCAAGTGCTGGTATTACAGTGTGAGCGATCACATCCAGTTCTCAGCTTAATTTTCGAAACTACTAAATGGCCATTGGTGAGACTCACAAAGGTTGCGAGGCCAAAGTTCCCGAGAACTGCCTAGTTTTTTGTTTTTTTTTTTTTTTTAATTATTTATTGTGCGGCAGGATCTCAGTATGTATCCTGGCTGTCCTCTTAACTCAGAAGTCAGAAGCCTCCGCCTCCCCAGCGCTGCCTTTAAAGCCATAGAAGGCCGGGCAGGCTTTCCTTCTTCTAGAATCCTCTTGAGGGAGCTCTAACTACCCTCGGGGACCTTCCGTCACTCTCCAGCCCCGGAGGTTAGGACACTTGTCAAAGCAGTTAGTTCCGAGACCCGGCCTCCGCTCAGCTCAGCTCCCTGGGTCCGAGGCTAGCTTCCTGTCTGCTCGGAGCTCGGGTTGTTTTCATTACCCTTCCTAACGTGGAAGGAGGGTTTCTGGATATCCGTTCCTCGTCTTCCCCGCCCCGCCATTCATTCTATAGTTCTCGTTCCTGTCTTAGCAATTTATGTTGAATCGAGCGAGAAAAATCAGCCCTTTTCTGGTTAAACAACCCACGGTAACATCTCTGGAGGAGGACCCCGAACCAGCGGGCAGCGGGAGGCAGCGGGGCCCAGCGACTGCGCCCTCGGCCCGCCAGGCTCCCCCGCCCACCTTTACCTGCTGCAAGCGCCTGCACACAGCCACACACGCCGCGCGCGCCGCCATCTTGGTGCCTGACCTCCCAGGACAGCTTCCGGGTCACAGCGTTGGTTTCGGACCATAGAGTTCGACACAGAGAGAGAGAGCCTCCTCGAGGCCCGGCACTGAAATAACCATAGAGACGTGGCTCTAATTTTTTTTTTTTTAATTTTGACTTTATTATTTATTTACTTATTATTCACTCATTCATTTAATTTTTTGAATGGGTGCGTCGCTTTTGTGGATAAACTGGCTTGAGCCCCTATCTAGTTACCAGGTTTTATCTAAATACTAGTTATTCTTGAGTGGTTCAGTTTGGTTAGAGACAAACACTGCAAAGCACATGCTTGGAAATAAATTTACTGTTACAACTGAGTTCAAATTCTAACATTTTACCTTATTCCTAAAATAATTTTGTCCTTAAACTTTCTTCACACTAATGTCTGACTTGTTAATGGGAATTTCTAAGCTTTGTTTTTCAAAATGTCTTCATGTGCAATTCAACATATTGGGAAGTTCTATTTATATGGGGAGTTCTAGCTTCTATTTAGCTGAGTGAATTGATGACTTTTCTTCCCAATTCTGAATCCGTTTTCTCATTTTTGAAGTAGAGATGAGAAGATTTAAATAAGATACTGGTATAGTGTTTAGTTCAATACCTGCTACATGATAAATGTCATCATTGCCACCTAAGATCTCTTCTATGTCCTGAGTCTTAGGAGGTTGCTGGAGAGATGAATAAGGATCAGCTTAATGAGGACACATCGTATGTCAACAAAGCACTATGCAGACGTAAAGTTGTGTCTCCCACAAGTAGGTGATGATTGCCTCGTTTGGTCTTACTTTTTGGAACTAAGCAAAGAGCAGAATGATTTGATCCAGATGGCACAAACTGATGAAAGATCTGAGAGTATGAACCACTGTCCTGTTCTCCAGGCTGGCCTCTATGCAGAAGTATTTCAGCGTCTCTATATGGAAACAGAATCTTCATTAGTTCTTCGCTGGACTTGGCTATGTCCTACCTGAACAGGCAACCCAGAGGCCTCCTCAGAATTAGTCTCTCTCTAAGTTGCGATGTTCAGAGTGGTCCCTCTCAGCAAATAGTCTGTTATGACAATACCCCAACCTTCATCTTCCTGCTACTTCTGAACTTTGCATCTACCTCTCCACGTGACACCTCCATGATGGCTCTTCAGCCAGGCTCCTGGCCTTCTCTGGGTGGTCGCAGCTAGGTGACTATGTTGTACTCAGTCTTGACTATGACACAACAGCTTGAAAATGACATTCACTTGAGTGAATATCTCATCCTTATAAAAATAATTTTATTTAGATCTTTAGGTGGAGAAACCAAGACTCAGAAATAAGTTGAATTGGCCAAGGTCAGATGGTGAGTTACAACTGAATCCATACTAACGTTCACAATCTTAGTTCAAGGCCTTCTCTACCCTGTGCAGTGGGCTGACTCTGTCTGTACACTGACATTTCCTGTTGTGACCAACTGATCTCAGATAAACACATAGAAGCTTAGATTAATTATAAATGATTGGTCAATAGCTCAGGCCTATTAATAACTAGCTCTTACACTTAAATTAACCCATAGTTCTATTTATGCTTTGCAATGCAGATGACTTGTTAACCTATATTTTACATGTCTCGCTTGTTCAGCAGCTGGATGCATCTCTTGTAACTCCCAACTCTGCCTTCCATCATTCCTTCCATCATTCTCTCTCTGTCAGATTGTCTTGTCCGATCTCTTCTTGTCCTGCTATCAGCCAATCAATGTGTTTTATTAGCAATGAGCATTATCCACAGCATCAATCTATGATGATGATCAGCTTTTGTTGTCTCTTTTGGAGGAGAGGACTAAAGGTACCCATCCTCCGCTATACACCCCACAAAAGAAAAGGCAGTTGTCTTTATTGACTTTGTGGCATGATCTGCTAATTGGAACCAGAGACATGTGCACTATGCAGCCTTAGGACTGGATGTCCTCCTCTGCGGTAATATATTGTACATTTAATAAAAATAGTCTGAAATATCAGAGGACAGAGTCACCCACAGAGCCAACCCAAGAAGGTCAGAGAGTGGTGACCCACATCTTTAATCCCATCACTCTTGGGAGGCAGAGATCCTCTGGATCTCTGTGAGTTCAAGGCCTAATGGAGCCAGGCAGTAGTGGCATATACCTTTAATTCTAGCTCTATGAAAGTTGAACCAGGAAGTGAGACAGCTGGGTAGAGAAGAGGAAAGAGGAGTTCAGCTTCTCCTGGCACGTCCCTTTTCAGCAGAGGACAGAGAGGCTTGGAGTCAGAGGATTGGCGGAGACAGGCCTGAGGAGTTGGCTGGGTGGGAAGTGGCCGTGGTTTGTTTCTTTATCTCTCTGATCTTCCAGCTTTTCTCCAATACCTGGTTCTGGTTTTTATTATAATACTACATAGAATTCACTCAATACTTCCCTTCTCAGAGGCCTTGGCCTGTCTCTTGATAGATTCTATCAGCTGAGATTCAGCTCACCCAGGATTCTGCATGTGGCCATCACAGCTGCCTTTGGTTCATCAGATTTCTTCATGTCTATACTCAAATGTGAGGATTTATTGAGATTCACTCATTTTCCTCATCTAAGTCATGTCATAAGTCATGAAACTATATTTCAGTGTAATGTCTCAGGGGCAAGTGTGAATCTTGTTCAGTTAGCCAGGACAAGATGGGAATCACCATGTCTAAGTTAGGGTTTCTATTGCAGCAAAAACCCACCATGACTCAAGCAATGTGGGAATAAAAGGGCTCACACTTCCACATCACAATGCATCATCAAAGGAAGTCAGGCCAGGAACTCAAGCAAGTCTGGAACCTGGAGTTAGGAGCTGATGCAACA
>PVIH01013175.1:46246-59781 GCA_004025045.1 Sigmodon hispidus
TGATGGAGGGTGATGGAGGGTGATGGAGGGATGATGGAGGGGTGATGGAGGGATGATGGAGGGAGGGTGGAGGGGTGATGAGGGGATGATGGAGGGATGGTGGAGAGATGATGGAGGGTGATGGAGGGTGATGGAGGGGTGCTGCTTGCTGGCTTGCTCCTCATGGCTTACTTATAGGAACTAGCACCACTAGCACAGGGTTGGCTGTGCTGAGGTTGGCTACCCAAAATGTGCTGAGTCCTCCCACATCAATCACTAATTAAGAAAATGTTCTATAGGCTTGCTTATAGCCCAATCCTAAAGAGCTATTTTCTTAATTAAAATCCCTTCCTCTCAGGTGACTTTAGCTAATGTCAAGTTGACACAAAAATACCCAGCACACACTATACAGGAAAAAGCTAGGTTTGCCAGCACTAATGCTGGCATGATAGGGTCAGCCACTTTCATATTCTGTATAAAACACACACTTGTTTTATTTTATATAGGGTCATTTAAAAGAACGATTAAAGTTTAAAATGGGGGCTTAGAAGATCAAGGTGCTGAATGAGGGAGTCTCACTTACAGCAAACTGTATAAAACACAGAATTTCAATTTTTTCTCAAGTTTGCTCCTGACTACTAAAAAGTAAATACACAAAAAATTTTGGAAATTCATATTAAAATGCAAATAAATCAGGATGGGCACAGCTGCTGTTGAGGACTTACAGAAAGTTTTCCTTTTTTGCTTGCTTTGTGTGTGTGTATGGGAGGTGGGGTGGGGGGGTTAGAGAATCTTGTTTTGTAGCTCTGGCTGATGTGGAATTCACTATTTAGACCAGGCTGGCTTCAATCCCTCAAAGATCTGCCTGCCTCTGCCTCCCAAATGCTAACATTAAATACTTTTTGGTGGCACTGTTCAGAGAATGCCACATCTTTCAGTGGCTCATCTATTACTTGAAGAGCTAAGGTAAGTTCTCGTTTTCCCGGGAGAAGCACTTTATTGAGAACAGTAGCTGACCAGCCTCTAAACCCACTGTCCAAAGAAGTCTGGACAGGAGAGGTACTGGAGCCAGCACTGACCCTGTGTAATCAAGTGTGACTGAAGGAAGGAATGTGTGAGTCAAGCAAGACTCAAGAAGGTAAGTTTGTTTCAGGGCAGCTGATACAACACTGGGGCAGGTTCTTCAAACAAGGATGATTATGTACTTAGTTAGACCACTGGATGAATGCCATCTGTGGCAATGGTCAGATTTCTGGAACTTTCTCAATAGTCTCCTGTTCCTCTTCTGTAAATGCATTGTGATAATAATAATAAAAAAAAATCAAACAAAACAGCATAAGGCTTAGCATCCGGTAGAGGGGACAATGTAGGGTGCCCCCGACAGAACAATGCTTATTGTCTAGGACAGGGAACAGCATTGGACACGTCAGATCATTGTCATTATTTTAATTTAAGGAATGCACCTTTTAAGGACAGGTCTATAAAACATCTTTATTCATTTGTTACATATGATGTTTAAATAAAACTTTGCTTTCCAGCTTCAAACTTTATTTTTTTAAACCCCTGGAAAATAAAACTTTTGGTTCACCTTAACAAAAACTGACCTAGGAAGAAACATTTTTTTTTTTTTTTAGCAAAATGTTATTATAAAATTCATAGAAAATACTGTCGTCTTTATTTTTTGTTTTTGCCAAAATGTTACATAAAATCCTTATTAAAAATACACAATTACAAAAGAAAACCATGAGTAGACTACACACAGCCCTTGCTGTGGACTGAGGGAGCTGCATTCCGGAAACATACAGTTAAGCACATTGGAAACTAAGATATCAGCTTAGAACAGTGCAAACCTGAATTACATTCTGATATGAAGGCGTGCAACTTACTGGCTGAGAATACAACGGGATGAAAGCCGAGCAGGAAGCAGTCACAGCCACTATTTAAAAATGTTTTCCTTTTTATTACATTAATTTTTTTCAAAAATACTTTTCTTTACAATAGAACTCCTAGAAAATATTTACAACCTTCCTCTAATAAAATATAACAGCAGTTAAATATATTTGAAAATAAGATGGGTTTTTCCATAAAATATATCTGTTAACTTTTTATATACAAGCTTTCTCAAAGGGAGTCTAAATTCATTACTGAAAAACCATTGCATCAACCAGGAGCTGTATGAAGAGACATTAACCATTAAGAAGAAAGTTCTTAGAGCTGGTGGGAGGGGCAGCTAAAACACAACACGCACATGCAGGCAGAATCATTTCCAGAAAAAAAAAAAGTGCAATATTTTAATAGGAAGTCAATTCTTTAAGTTGATAGCCGGGAAATACTAATTCAGGTATGTGAACTATCTCATTAAGGAGGAGTTCTTTGGTTATTTCAAGTCAAAATATTCCTTATGCTATACTGCATGGAAAAATCAAAATTACATTATGCATTGGATATTGGCGGTGGCAGGTCAGTTTATTTCTAAGGTTTCAAACTGGGCAAATCCCCAAGCAAAAGGAGTGCATGGACTTCCTAAAGCTCTCTGGGCATTTGCTCTTTTGTGTGGCTACCCTTTTCCAGACATAAAGGCAGACAGGGCCTTGCGGTCTGCCGCTGAGTGGCAGCTGAATGGTTCTCAAAGGAAGCTCATGCATGATGCCCAGGCAGTTTTTAACTCAGCACTTCTGAGATCATACACAGTCTACAATAACCCTTTGAAACAACAGCAAAGAAAACACCCCCCACCCTCACCTAAAAAGGACCTCAAGATAGTTCTAAAAACAATGATGAAAAGGAAAAGAACCTTTGAAAATAGTCTTCTGTCTGTGGCTGTCCTGAGATTCAGAAGCCACTGCCTGAGTGGGGGCTGTGGTGGGCCATTGTGCCCTGGCCCCCTGAGTATGTGCCAACTGGTTTAGGAGAATCCAACGTGAGGATGCCCAGCCCTACCCCCTCCTCTCTAATGCCAAGCTGATCATGGGTCAGCACAGTGGCCCAGCATGACAGCAACACTCACATAGAGCTGGGGAGCTAGTCTACTCAAGGAGGGTTAAGACCTGAAGACACTTGGCCTGGAGGCCACAGGCCATGAACACAGCAGGGCCGACAACTCTGTACTGGGTTAGGGTTCCAGTCCAACTGTGCATTGATAGTGGGGGGTCAGCCCAACTGAGCCCAAAAGCCTGGGCAATGACATTTTTGAAGGATTACAGGTTTATTGCCTTCAAGTACAAATGGTGCCCCCTGCTGTCAGGGGCAGAGCAGTCATGTAGCTTAGAGAAGTCCACAATCGCTTTGGTAAGTGACTTGTAAGGAATACATTCATTATTTGAATGCAAGCATTGTAGCGAACTTGAATCTGAGCCATTTTCATTGGCCTTCAAAGCAGTTTCCATTGCATCTGCTATTTCTATGTGTTAGAAAATTCTATCTCTCTGTAGCTAACATCTAGGCAAACCTCAGTCCAGCACACACAATTAGAGCAAATCGGAATGAAAAGGTTTCACAGTATGTTCAAGTGGTGCAAAGTAAGTTCAAAACTCCACTGGCCGTGAACCATGTTGGAAAAAAAGAGAGAGAAAGAAAGAAAGAAATAGGTTCTTCTGACCTGAGAGAAAGAATGCTTTCCAGCAGGTCAAAGCAGGGTAAAAAGAATTGGTAGGAAAACATGGCCTAAAGTCCCAGCATGAATCGGGTAACCTACTTTCTACATACATACACACACACACACACACCCCACACCACAAATACACACACACACACACACACACACCCACACCACACCACACCACACCACACACACACACACACACACACACACACACACACACACACACAGCAAGTTTGGAGATAAAAGGCAACCAGGGTGGCTGACATCTAAAAGCAAAGCAACACCAGTGTGAGGCTCATCCCCGTGGGAAATGGCCTCTCGAGAACACAGCCCAGATGAGACACCTCTTAAAGACAGTTGTGCCAATTTTTTATTCCCCCCAACCCCCAGCAAAAACAATTTAAAAGAAGGTAAAAGAGAAAAGAACTTGATTTTTCCCCTCCCTTAACCTGAAGAAAACGACCACTTTTTAAACAGGTAGTTTAAAAGGGTTTTCAAAGGAGCAGGAAGTCCAGGTTCTCCTGACGGATGAAGGTAGAGGCCGTGGCTTCTGTGTCTCTAGGTGATGAACAGGGTGGCTTAGAGTTCTGTATCACCCTGAAGCAAAACTGAATCTTGGTCATCCAAGAGAAGATCCGTGCCCACTACCTCGGCCTCGTCCATGACCCCTAACTGCTGGACCACATCGTCATCCAGGATGTCCACGTCCTTGACTGGCTTCATCAGACTCAGCTGGTCCAGGGGCAGCAACTCAGGTGCCCCCACCGGCCCAGTAGTCCTCTCGATGGTGGCTGCCATTTCTGCTGCGAAAGCTGCCTTCTGAGCTTTCTGTCTCTGCTGTTCCTCTTGCTGCCTGTGGGTTTTCATGTGCGCATTCCGACTTTTGATCTTGAAGAAGACCCTGAAAAGGAGAAAGAATGGCCTGTGAGACCTCTGGGGAGATCTTAGTTCCTGGAGATAAATATGACTGGGGTAATGTAGGTTGCAGGTCTAGTTTGTGGCGGCTTCCTCCTGCTGCGACTGGTGATCTCTCCGAGAATTATTAGGAAGAGGGATGGGGTCAGGAAAATACTGGTGATGAGTCCTGTTCCCTTGCTGTGCTGATGGGGACCTCAAAGGCTGTCCTGTCTGTCCACAGTCTAGCAGATTCTGCTGCTTCTCCTTTGGTCTCCTCTTGTTCCCATCCCTAATAACACCTCTGTCCTGGAGAATCCCAAATCCTGCTGATGAGCTCCCAGACCATAAAACAGGCCTTTCCCTGGCCCTGGCATCTGGCCCTTGCAGTCAAAGTCCACACACACTGAGGCACCCCTTTTTATTCCACATTTTCCAGTGATGCCCCTGTCTCTTGTAGCCAATTCTAATGCCTTTGCTTCAGGCTTTATTGTGTGGGCTGCCAACCCCATCTACCACTCCCTGTTGCTACCACTCCCTGGCCACCATAATTATCATTTCATCCTGTTTTCTTTAGAATGGAAGTGGGTCTCAGCTAGGAGAGGCTATGCCCTCCCAGAAAACATCTGGAAAAGTCTAGAGACATGCTTGATTACTGTATCCCAGTTGGGGAGGGGGGTTATTTGTCTAGCACCAAGCAGAGGTCAAGGATACTGCTAAATGTCTTATTTTAAAGGTCAACCCTTCTCCCCCAGGCAAGGAATCATGTGATGCAAAATATCACTGGTGCACAGAACCCTGGGATGAAAGGATGGCACATTCTTTAGGTCAAGGGTCCAGCCTCTTTATTCTAGCCACTGACTAGACACAACTGTGCCTGTTTGTTGATCTTCCCTACTGCTTTGGGATATGGTGAGAGAGTGAGGTATTGAGACAGCATGCCCTACACATTCTACATGATTTACCACCTAGGCCATTTTCAGGAAAGTTAGCCCAGATATGAGCCTGTTGTTTAGAGAGATTAGCATAAATACAGTTATGTGACTCTCTCAAGCTAACCAACCAGGAAACCAACCCTAGTCCAACAGGCTGAGGACTTCTATCTGAACATGTTGAGTTGAGCAACAGAAAGAGACTGCCTGTGAACTTGTCCAGTGTTATTCTTAGGAAGAACCCAGGAAGCATTTCTAGTCTTCATGAAGTCTTACTTTTGATAGGAAAGGAGGCAGGGGAGAGACTCAGCTGGTAAAGTCATCTGCTGAGGAAGCCTGACCATGGATCCACACAGAGATGAATAGAGAGAGCAGACTAGAGTGGTTCCTTGGCCTTCCACACGTGTCCTGGCATGTACAACGGGGACAGACACTAGTGACAAGGCCAAGAAAGGAAAGATCTCAAGTCATAAAGGCAAGACAAGAAAAATGCGCACTTTTGAGCCACAGCTGGAAACATGAAATAAAGGGAAACACTCTTGTCCAAATGTAAGCACATCTGTGTTGTGTGCACAGTGAGACTTCCTGGATGGGACCCAGTCTAAGCGCAAGGTTCACATGCTTTATACTTACTTTTTACACACAACCAAAGGTAATTATATATTTTTTGGTTTTTTTTTTTTGTTTGTTTTTGAGATACAGTTTCTCTGTGTAGCCCTGGTTGTCCTAGAACTTGCTTTGTAGACCAGGCTGGCCTCAAATTCAAAGAGATCCTCCTGCTTCTACCTTCCAAGTGCTGGGATTAAGGGCGTGAGCCACCACCATTTGGCCATTAAAATACCACATTGTTCTTTTTATTTACTGCTTTTTTTTTTTTTTAATGTGAATGGGCATTTGGCTGCATATAATTCTGTGCACTGCATGCGTGCAGCACCTGTGGATGCTAGAAGAGAACATTAGGTCTCCTGGAATTAGAGTTATGGATGGTTGTTAGTTACCATCTGGGAGCACACCTAGGTCCTCTGGAAGAGCAACCAGTGCTCCCAACTGCTAAGGCAGCTCTCCGGCCCACCTGACATAGTCTATGAAGACATGGAAGCAGAGATTCCAATGGCCTTACTTATGGAACTAGGAACATACTCCTGACAGTTGGTGACACCAGTAGGTGTCTGTCCATTTCTTATGTGTTCAGGACTACAAGAGGAACTCAGCAAGTCCCCTAATGGCCACCAAGGTATGATGCTGCTTCAGCCTGGAGGTCAGGCAGACTCGCTGAGAAGGAAGCTATGAAGGAGCCATGCATTTACGGCTAGTTAGGCTTCGTGTAAAGTAGCTAATCCAAACAAAGCAGAAACCTGGAGCAGTGTGGGAAAGCCAAGCACTGCATGTGGACACAGCAAGGCTTACATGTCAGCTTTGCTTTCCTGGCAGTGTGACCTGGGACAAGTCATTTTACCCAACTTTAAATCTTTATTTGTAAAATAAGCATGAAAACAACTTGGATGGGGTGTAGTTTTCCCTGTGAGGGTTAAGGGAGTTCACACACATGAAGTATGTGATGACATAAACCCCAGGACATAGATGTTATTATTCCCACCTGCTGTTATTTTCCTTTCTTAGCTATTGTTTTAAGTTGTATGTGAAGGGACAAGGATGAAAAATGGGTTTTATTCCATGCATGGACTCTAATCAACTAGCTGTGCCAGCTTGCAACATTATGATACAAAGAAGAGGACACTTTGGCTTATATGTGATGTTTAGAGAATGTGGTAATTGATTAGTGATGTCTGCTGTGGACAGAGGCATGGGTACAGGTAGTGAGAAGGTCTACTTGTGGATGGTATCAAGGGGAGTCCTGAGAGTCTGCTATTTTTGTTTGTTTTTTCCTAGTTGATGAAACAGCCCCCACAGACCAGTCATTCACTGTGACCCTGGATTTGGTCCCTGGTTCTAGTATACCTACTTGCCACACTCTTTGCAGGGGAAGATAGTGGTGGGGTCTGTCTCTCCACTGGTGGTGCTGTGAGACGGTGAACTCTTTACTGAGCAGTACCCACTCTGAGTGCCACCTGGCTTCTGTTTCCCAGAGGGGACAGCACCTCGAGTCTTGGTCACCTGGTTGGTGCCGCCATGAATGCGGGCGTGGCCATTCAGTGCCTGTCGGGAGCTGAACACCTGGGGAAGAAAGGGAGTCACATGACATCTACAGTCCTGAAAAGGAAATTAGGGTTGTTAGTTACTTGGTGGTAAAACATGATACATGAAACAGCACATGGTTCATACAAGCAAACACTGGGCATGTGCCACAGAAAAGCAAAGCTCAGGTACCCAAATCACTAATTATGCCAGTAACACTTTCTCAGTGGTCTAACCTGAGCCCAAAGCAGTGTGGCTCAGTACCAAGGGCAAAGCTATCATCTCGAAGTCAGAAGACCTAGCTTCTAGCTCTACCATCTATCTCTGTTGCAACTAACAGGCTGTTGAACCTACTTGACTTTCAAATTCACCCCCCTCCCATGTGCAAAATGAGAGGAGTTCAAGCTTCTTTTGGTAGGTAGCCCATTGTTTTACTTCTTCCTGCTTTCTGTGATGCTGGGGGTAGAACCTGAGCCTCACTCACCCTAGCTAGGTGAATGCTCTCACCCTAAGTGCACTGCACCCCAAGTGCACTGCAGAAGCCATGTTCAAAACTTCAACACGATTAAACAATTGCAAGTGTGTATCACAATGCCTGGCCAGAAATATGCAGACGTGGCTTGAGTTAAGAGTCTCAGTCTACAATCCAGGTGGCCTTGGCCTCACTGTGTAGCTCTGTTCCTTATCCCCTGATCTTCACCACCTGAGTGCTGGGAGCCCAGGTGCCTGCCACATGCTTGGCTAATTCTTCAAATATTTACACAGAACAGGGCTTCTTGGCCCCAGAATTATGATAGTTGGGGACTGTCCCATGCACAGCAGGGTGTTTAATGGCTTCTCTGGCCTCTACCCACCAGATGTGGGTCCCACCTTCCTAGTCCTTGTAGGGCCAAGTTATGCTCTGTCCAGAACTACTGAAGTATGGGGCTATAACTCACATGCCCAAATCCTACAGTCCCTTCCCCCATCTTGCTCATGGACCTTCTTATTGTACTACAGAACAACAAATCTGTTTCTGATTTATTGAGCCCAGCCTCCGTTGTTAAGCATGGAGTAGGTCACCATACTGTCCTTGATGGGATTTAAAGAGTCATTAAGAATACCTGTCTTGCTGAGCACATCTGATTAGGGAAAGTATAAGATGATTTCCCCTACTTGGCAAAAACCCTAAACCCCAAACCCTAACATTTACCATACCCTAAAACCAAGAATCGAAAAGCAGCCAATTTCTGAACAAATTTACTGAGAACCATGTCATTTAAAGTCATATCTCAATCAACTCAGAGCTGAAGCAATCGGGGCAGTATGGCAGTGATGGAGTGCTGAGGCCAAGCCATTAGCAATCCAACACACTGGCCACTTCCCATTTCTCTACAAAGTGAATGGAAGATGTATACACTTCTATTTTTTAAAAAAACCTTTTCATTTTTAAAAATGTAAATAAAATGAATTTCCATGTTAGTGCATAAACATTTGATTTTGAGACAGGGTCTCACTACGCAGTCCTGGCTGGTCTCAAGCCACAGAAGCCCGCTTCTGCCTCAGGAATGCTAAGACTACAGGTGTAAGCCACCTGCCCAGCCAGGGTATAAACATCTTAAAGATGTTCTTTAAATGGCGGACTCCATAAACATTCACTATACCATGCACTAGACCATCAAAGGTGTGCTGAGGACAATGAGGTTTCCCGGGAAGGGAGGACCATCCTCGTTTGGGGGTAACACCTCTGGAACTTGTTTATACAAGCTTTAAGAACCCTGATTTGGGGACAATCTCAGCAGTTTAGACTGGTGGGGACAGGCAGATACCTGGAGTCCTTGCCAAACAGCCCGTGGGATGAGCGGAGCCTTAGACAGCACTCAGAAGGAGGTGAGGGTCCTCCAGACTCCCTTTTAGCCTGTTCACACCATTAATTTGCTTAGTGAATTTTTGTCCCCTCACATTGCAAAGACAAATTTCAGTTGCTTAGAAACAACTTTCTCAAATGTCACATTAGTGACATTTAAATTAGAATTAGTAACATTTAATGGAGTATGAAAAGCTTCCAGAGATAAAGCTGGAGGTAGTTCTGTCAATCACTGTGTATGAAAAGGGAAACCCTGGTAGGCTCTTTTAGTGAATTTAAATGCATGTTGACAAGATAAATCTGGCCTTTGGTGACACATGGTTGGAGGGCCTACTGAGAGGTGCCAGGACACAGCACAGCAGACAAGTGTACCTTCTGGAGGCCTGCACTCAGCATGGAGCTGTCATCACACACTCCCTGAAGGCAGAACTCTTTCTAGTTTTTGCCTGGAGACCAGGTCTCACTATATATCTCAGGCTGGCTTCAAAGTCTCAATTCCCCGCCACAGCCTCTGGAGTGCTGGGGTTACAAGCCTGTGTCACTACAGTTGGCTTTAGGGGCCCTTCTAAACTCTCCAGCATGCAGCATCATGCTCAACACAGAACACACAGGCACTGTCCCTTGGCCAAGCTGATTATAAAGTGATAGCTGCATGGCATGACCTCTGCCAGACTTCCTCTGCCCTTAGAACTAGGCACAAGCTACAGACCCTCACGTCTCCCAGAGCCAGGGCAACACAGATACTTACAGCCCCACAGTTGGGCATTTCACAGATGAAGGAGCCTGATGGTTGGCCAGTGGCCTGTATGGGTGGCCCCTCGGCAGGAGCCACAGCAGGGACAGGTGGTGGCTCTGGTGACTTGGACACTTCACTCTCCTCTTCTTTTATAGATTTCCTATCTTCCTCTGGGTCTTCCTCTTCCTCCTCTGCCTCTTCTTCCTCTTCACTCGTCTGGCGTTAATGAAAGCAAGAAGGTGATATCCCCAAAAGGTATTTTTAGTGGTGGGTAGAAATCATAAGCCGAGAGACCACGGGACACCAGGGCTTCCTTTCCTAGGGTAGGTGACAGAGTCTGCGGGGCTGGTCTCTGGACACTTGGGATCTTGAGGTCAAGAACTCTCCCTACTGAACTATGGGGCGCCCAAGATCCCTCATGGAATAATCATTCTAAGGCAGAGGGGACAGATGTGAGATGCCATGCCTAGGGGTGGGAGACAGCACAATGGGTAAGTATTTGCTATTCAAGTATGAGGGCCTGGGTTCCAGCCCCAGTCCCCAGATAGAAGCCATGTGTCTGTGGGTGCCTGTAACTCCAGGGCTGGGAGGTGGAAGCAACAGGATCCCTGTAGGTTTCTGGCCAGCCAATCTAGCCAAGAAGTTAAGCTCCAGTCTCACAGAGAGACCCTGTCTCAAATATCAGGTGGAGGGATTGGAGCAATGGAGCACCTGTTAAGAGCACTTGCTGCTCTTTCAGAGGATCTGAGTTCAGCTCCCAGCACCCACATCTAGCAGGTCACAGTGGTCAGTGACTCCAGCTCCAGGAGACCTGATGTCCTCTTCCGGCTTCCTTGGGCACTGCACACATGTGGCATACATTCATAAAACACACACACACACACACACACACACACACACACACACACACACATTGATACCCTCTTCTGGCTTCCTTGGGTATTGCACACACGTGGCATACATTTATAAACACACACACACACTAAGGGCTGGGAAGATGACCCAGCAGTTAAGAGTGAATACTGTTCTTCCAGATGACCATCACTCAGCACATTCATTGGGTGGCTCTCAATCACTTGTAACTCTAGATGGAGCGTATATGATGACCTCTTGTGGCCTCTCTAGGTACCTGCATGAATGTGGTGCACACATATAATTTACATTCAGGCTCAACAATGCATACATATAAAATAATAAAATAAATCTTTTATAAAAAAAATTTAGGTGGGGTGGGGGCAAGAGAGATGACTCAGCAGTTAAGAGTACTTGCTGTTCTTTTGGACTCAGGTTTAGTTTCCAGTGCCCACATGATTTCCTTCTGAACTTCATGGGCATGAGGCATTGCATGCAGGTAAAACACTCACATATATAATATGAAATTAAAGTAGCAAGTTATTGAGCAGTATGATGTGGGTAGGACTGGGAAAGAATTCAGGGATTAATTTGATTTAAGAATAGAGATTTATTTAGTTTTATTTGTATATGTTTTTAAGCTTGCATGAGTTTATGTGCATGCTAGTGTCCAAGGAGGCCAGAGAGCATGCAATTCCCTGGCGCTGGAGTTACAGATAGTTATGAGCTGCCTAATGTGGGTCTGGGTACCAAACCTGGGTCTTCAGTAAGAGCAGTAAGTGATGAACCATCTCTCCACTATTTCTTTTCTCCCCTTTTAGACAGGGTCTCATGTAGCTTGAAATGGCTTCTTTGAACTTGCTATGTAGCCAAAGTTACCCTTGACTCCGAATCCTCCTATTTCTATCTCTCAAGTGCTAGAATTATACGCATAGCCTCACCATATCCCCATCGCCCCACATAAGGCAACACTATGTAGCCCAGGCTGGATTTGAAGTTGTAATCCTCTTGCCTCAGCTTCTTAAGTGATAGATTACAGACACGTATCACCATTTTAAGAAACTCTTAAAAAATGATATCCTAAAATTTGCAAGCAAATGGATGGATTTAGAGAATATTCTCCTGAGCAAGGTATCACAAACCCAGAAAGATAAGCAGGGGATGTTTTCACTCATTAGTGGACTTTAAACAAAAAGCAAAGCATTCCCAAGCTACAAACCACAACCACTGAACAGCTTGGGATCTGAAGCACCTTGCACTGACACCTTGGAGCCCATTCACTCCAGAGGAACACCTGACCCAGTCTTGATGTAGGGATAAGGAAAGCGGACCTGCCTGGAGTGGATGCTGAACTAAGGCACTTTGGGACCTTGGGACCTCCTGCCCTTGGTGAGGAGGGGATAAAGTGATGTGGGAGGAGAGAGAGTGACTGGGAGGGGCAGGAGGGGGAAGGGAGCTTGAACAAGGGGATACATGGATAAAAATTAAAAAGAAGTCCTCAGGGAAAAAAAAAAAGAAACTCTCACCTACTTCCCGCTGCTTGACTCTGCTCTACTTTCCAGGGGCAGATGAGCGCGGCGGCTCCTGCATGCCCAGAAGCAGCTGACGACCAGGACACATCAATTCTCTAATACGGTATATTTATTTTAGCTAGATTTTTACCACTCACAAGAGGTTTGTATACTTATTATGCCACAGACCAGCCTGTAAACAGTCATTCCAGTGTACAAACAAGGAACTAGAAGGTACGTCCAAGTGTTTTACCCGACAGGCCATTTGCCTTCTTCAGGCCCTCCGTGTACACCAGCTGTTTATAGCAGGCAAACTCAAGTTTGCTTGTCCAGAGCCAGGCAGCTCTAGGCAAGCCTTGAATCTCAGAATCTAGAAGCAAGAATTTCCAAGAAGAATAAAGATTTCTGAGAAGAGTAGTGCTCTAAATCCAGAAACCACAGGTTTCCTCTGTGTGTGTTATTTTTATTTTTATTTTACTTAGACCAGGTCTCATCACTACATAACACTGGCTGGCCTTGAAAGCACGAGATCCACCTGCCTCTGCTTTCCAACTATTGTGATTGAATGTGTGTGATATCACACCTGGCTTTTTAAACTTTTATCTTAAAATGATGTGCATGTCTTTGTGTGTGCGTGTGAGATCCCTTGGAAGCCAAGGCTTTAGATTCCCTGGAGCTGGAGTTAAAGGCTATTGTGAGGCTCTACAAGAGCAGGAAGTGTTCTTAGCCATGAGCCATCCCTCCAGCCTCCCTACCTTCTCTCTCCTCTAAGGACAAAGCATCACTCCATATTCCAGACCGGCCTAAAACTCACTCCGCAATCCAAGCTACACGAACTCATGACTGACTTGTGCCTCTACTTCTTGAGTGCTGGGATTACAGGTGTGCAGTGCCATGTGTGGATCACAGGTGTGCAATGCCGTGTGTGGATCACAGGTGTGCAGTGCCATGTGTGGATCACAGGTGTGCAGTGCCGTGTGTGGATCACAGGTGTGCAGTGCCGTGTGTGGATCACAGGTGTGCAGTGCCGTGTGTGGATCACAGGTGT